>JAGFNQ010002700.1:183032-232979 GCA_024364735.1 Boesenbergia rotunda
TAGCTGATTCAGTCCTGGTCGGATAAAATGGCAGGTGAACTACATCTTAGGAGACAACCCAATGAATATGAGCTACGTCGTTGGGTACGGGAACAAGTACCCGATGCACGTCCACCACCGGGGAGCGTCCATCCCTCACAACGGCGTCAAGTACTCCTGCACCGGCGGGTACAAGTGGAGAGACGCCAAGACAGATAATCCCAACACCATCATTGGAGCCATGGTCGGCGGCCCTGACCGGAATGACCACTTCTCGGACGTCCGGACAAAGTACGGCTACACTGAGCCGACGATGGCAGGCAATGCAGGCCTCGTCGCGGCGCTCATCTCCCTGACGACCACCACAGGCAGCGCCAGCGTCGACAAGAACACGATCTTCTCTGCAGTGCCGCCCATGTACCCTGCAACGCCGCCCCCACCAGCACCGTGGAGTCCGTGAGGGCAAAGCGTGATTGATCCATGGGAGGTTTTATAGTATCTCTTATCCATAATCACTCAACTATTACTCGGTTTCATTTGTACAAAATGATTCAATATCTTCGATCAGGAACAGTTTGAAAGCTCTTAAACCATCACCACAAGCCAGTTAAGTAAAATGAAAGAGCTACTCAGAGACGACTCGAGTATGGTTTATTTCCAACCGTATGATACACTGTGCTTGAGCCCGGATCATGCATGTTTATCAATCATTTCTTATTCAAAGGCAAATTTTAATAACTGTTGTTGCTACTATAACTACTACTGTGATTATATATTATAATTGCTAGTATATATAGAACTATAGTATCGCAAAAATAAAGAAATTATTCTTTTCCTTCCTACTTTCATCTTCTTTTTATTTTCTGCCAAAAAAAATCCAAAGCTCTATTTTTTTTTTCTCTTTCTATCTTTTTTTTTTTCTAATTTCCCTTTGCTCCTAAGTCCAAAGGAACTACACCGTTTCCTCTTTCTTCTGCTCTTAAGGAATTACATTGCTCCCTCAAATAAGTGGCAACAAACCAACCCCTGTAATTGTAAAGGAGTATCCTCTTAGTCATCGCATCGCCACCTTCGTACCATCAAATTGCAATGATTTTCCTTTCCGTTGGAGGGTCTTCCTTCGTCGCTCCCCAAAGACACCTTCTATTCTAGAGAACAATACCGTTGGACAAAAGTCGTCTTCACAGGATCAGGCCTCACGAGCTCACGGACATTGCCAAGCCAGGGCAACCTAAGTTCATTACTGAAGCTAGCCCCCACAAGCTCATAGTCACTGCCTAGCTGCTGCAAATCGCAGCAAGACTGTTGTGAGCAGAGGCAAATTCGCTGCAAGCTCGTAGCAACACCGGCCTGTAAGTTCCTACATTTTTTTCTCATTTCTTCCTTCCTTCTCTGGTTTCCTCTTTCCCTCCTTTGTCTTTCAACTGCCGATCTATTTCCACTCTTCAGGGTAAAACTGAGCTTTAAACCAAACGTGACTATCACTACTCATTTGCTCGGTAAACTATCTATTCTGAGTTTTAAATCATATTCAACAATTATGCTGTAAAAGACCAAATGTTCATTGGTACATAAAACAAATGAAATTTAAAAAATTATGATAAATTGTATCTTTATCAAAGAGCTCGATTGGTGGAAGCAATTCATGCATTACCTAAGAAGCAGCAGGACATTGACCATTTCTTGAAAAAATACAGATTAAGAGCGATACTGTTAACGTTTTTCCTCACGATAACCATGAGGAAACCACTCCACAGTACGAAGAAGATATCAACCAAGCTGAGTCCAAGGCACTGTTGTTCTTTAGTCACAGAACAATGTCATTCTTGCATGTCAAACTTGCCTCGACATACCATTAAAAAATTAAAAATCTAGTGGATTTGCATGAAATAAAAGAAAAACTAGATAAGGATTGAAAATTTTCATGAAGGAATTTAGCTGGTGAATTTTGATGCCTGCACTAGTACCAAACTCAATACAATTACGAAGCATATGATGACAAAAAAATAACAACAAAAATAAGGTAGGCATCCCAAACATGAACTAGCCCAGTTATCAGATGCAATAGAACAGACTAAATCAATAGTGAATCCACAAATCTCACTTTCAGACAAAGTGATTTAACAACACAATCGCATACTAGAAAGAAACAATATTAGAGCACCCCACTTATCTAAAACAATATGTACAAGGAATCAAATAATAGGGTCCTCTAGTTATCAAAATTATGCACATACGTAGTAGTAAGAAACATATAGAAGAAGCATCTTTGCAAGTATAAAAAAATGACCTAACTTGTATAACACAGTTACTGCAATTGCCAACACGACCTTAGAAATCAGTTTTGATGCCTACAGGACTACGTACAATGGCAGGGTACCCATGCAGTCTCCCAATCACTCACGGTTCGATTTTCAATTACGGCACACTGTAAGATATTTTTCTCCCGTGGGATAAAAAACCTGAAATGCTGGATTATTGGACCACCCACCGCTTGCGCTTCCGGATTTACCCTAGTGACCGGACTAGTTACCTCCGGGATTAATCGATTCAAAGAGTTGAATACCTAGATTATCAAACAAAAAAATATCAGTTTTGACTTTTCAATACATTGAAGTATTTCCTGGCAATGATACCTTATCAGACGTACATCCTCTATGAAACAACAAAAAAGAAATCGCAGGTTAAGCTTGAAACATTCACTCTGGAATTGGTTCAGACATTTGACCAAAGGGCACACAATGAATAAATAAATTTATATTATCAAGCTTAATAATCAATCAAGCTCGATAACATCTAAACGAATCAGCATAAGCTCGTAAAAAAGAAATCAAACCAAGTCTGAACAACCATTGCATGTTGCAACAGCTTGATTCATTTTAGACTCAACTTGTCTTGGCTCGGACACCTTATCAATCAAGCTTGAACAACACGAAACTTGGCTCCAGCTCAGCTCGACTTGGTTCATGTACAACCCCACCAGTAGGCAAATAAAAAAGATCATCTAAAATTACCAAAAAAAAAAATCTTAATGCCCTATTTATTTGGAAGTGCATATGATTAAATGGATAGATCATATATAGCTTTATCTTTGTTTATCTATTGTAAGATAATGAGCAAATGGATTAAAAAATTTATCTGTGGATGATTTTTTTTAAGTATTTTTTCATTCATACGAAATTGATCAGAACACCCTACCTTCTTTGTCAACTCATGCCTCATTCAAAATTCTTCTAGTGGCACCAAGAGGTCGTTCGCGGTCTCAAAATATGGTAGTTGGCAACTTGGCAACCGCAAGCAATGGTGGAGTTAGAAATTAAAATTTACCCGGGATAATCAGTCAATGATAAAAATTGCATATATATATATAAAAGACCTAGTATTGATCACGAAATTTGATTTAGGGATTTAGGGCTGATCAGGTGAACAATGGGCTAAAATGATTAAACGTATAGAAAAATTCCTAACTATATGAGCTTCTCTAAAGCCTAAAATGAACCGTAGGAGTAAAACCCAAGTAGGTCAACACATGCCTCTGCCCTTGACCACGAGTGACCTCGCGGTCAAGGATAACTTCACTTGCAGCCATGGGTGACCTCGCTAATGGTCATTATCAACCGTGCTCAGTCTCACAGCCAAAAAGCATTCAATACAACCTTCATAAAAACTACTGTACTGATATCCATTTTATAAGAACAGTTGAGTAGAATTAAGATAAAAAAGGAAGGAAAAAAGAAGTTAAGGTATCAATCAGAAAATATATGTAAATAATTTGGATTGAAATTTAAATAAAAAATAAGAAATTAATTACTAATTAATCCTTAATGAATGCTCCATGTCCTACTTTCCAGCCATCCCCAACTCAGACCAGCCGCCTAACCAAGCAGCCTTTTAGTCGGGCGCAGAGGTCAGGCGACCTCCTGGCCGCACGGCCTCATGACGGCCTGGCCTCCTAGACGCTCGGCCATGTGGCAGCAGCCGCTTGGCCTGGCCATCCACATGTGGCCTCCACGCCCGAACAGGCCATGCGGGGAATTTTTTTTTTAATAAAAAGAGTATTTTGAGAAGAAAAGTGTCCTTTAGGAAAATTGAAATTTAGGCACACCTTTTAAGAATTTCCAAACTGGCCTTTGGTCAAATGCCCTTGTTAATTTCTTAAGTTGAAAGAGCATTTACCATCAGTTGAACATTCTTTACTTTATTTCGTAGTCCATCATGCCAATTGTTCAGTTCGCTATCTTGACCCCAAGGAAGCTAATACCTTTCATCTAGATCTAAAGCCCAGTCAAAATCAATGCAAAAGCGTACCTCCACTTTTCTCTTTCAAGCATTCACAAAGTTTGGGATTGAGTCTACATGTTGATGACAACCTAGAACCTATTGTCCCAGTGCCGAAAGCTATCTTTAAGCCAACATTTAGATAAACCCCCATCTAGTCATATACACAATCTCTAACATTATTGCCCAAAAGTGCAAACCCTAAGATTACGATTGCAATCAATCATAATCTTGGATAACTCACATGCATCCAAGTCTTAATCTTCATATCAATCTCAATGTTGTTGCATAAAGATGTTTCCTCTAGGTTTAGTTAGGCAGCACTTTTAGAAGTAGTTACGAGAACTCTTAGAGAGCAGAGCTGACTCTAGCCTACAAATAGTCATACAACTCTTAAATAGCGTAGCCGAAGCTCTATGCCTCTAGTATTGTATTCACCGTTCTCTTAATTTAGCATAAGGTTTACACAACCATTTTTTAAATCGTAGAGTTGAAACTCCACAATTCAAGTAGCATTTATAGTTTTGTTAACTTAGTTCAAAGAACACGCAACTCATTTAGGAGAGTAATGCTAAAGAGTAAATAATATATCAATTACTTCATTTTGTTGAATATATAATTACATCTTAATTTTTCTCTCAATTTCTTAGAGTAGTTCATAACCTGTTAAAATATTACTATCCCATATTCTTTATATCTCTGTTTTAGTTATGTCAAAAAATAAATTAAGAAGAACAAGGAGGGAAGAATAACAATAAGATCAAAATAAGGACAAGCAATGGAAAACATATACCAACCAACAAGAGAAGAAATACATTATTATTAAACCTACTTTAATAGAATTAATCATGCACAAGATAATTAAGGTGAAACAAGCAGGAAGACTCCACCTCGATACAAGCTTCCCGATGAATGCTTATTCAATCCGCATGCACTCGTAAACTTAACCATAACTCAACCTACAATATATGAAGCCAAAGAACTCCTTAAACATGCAATATAAAAGTAGAAAAAAAAAACCCAATGTTGTTAGAACTTCATACCATCGAGTAAGGGTATCCATGATTCGAAGATGAAATAAAATTTTCTCCAAGCCTGTATCAATTCCATCCATCCTAACTTCCCTCCAGAATTAACATAGCACACCGAATAGCGCGAGGAGAACATCTGAATTTGATTTGCAGGAAAGAATAAGAAAAGGCAGCTCTTTTGTTTTAAGCGCTCGTGGCAACCGCAACCACAATCCCATGGTTGTTGGGCGACGATAGCAGTGACAACCAGCAGCAACAAAAACAATCGGCGACGATAGCTAAGAACGAAGGGCGGCGAGTATCGACGATCAACTAGCGACGTCAAGGATTTCGATCGCGTGGGAGAGAGGATATCGTGAGTGGGAAGCAATCAGATGAGGTTTAGAGTTTGTAAGAATGAAAAAGGAGGCGGATGCGTTGGTGTGCAACGACAGCGACCCTGTAGAGCCACACAAAGACAGTGGCGGCGGTGTCAGCGCAAGTAAAAAATTAGGGTTTGCGATGAATGACGGTACGCACTGAAATCTGAAGGGAGAAAAATAAGGGTGGGGTATTATTTAGAGGGCAATGATAGGGCGAGCAATGGTAAGGCGAGTGAAGTGTATAATGAATGACATGACATAATGTGGTATGATTTATATTTTACATGTACATATTCGATTATCGCTTGGACGTTATCGACGGTCTTCGGCCGTCGTCCCGAATCAAACTATATCCTGGGAGGTACGGTGAACTTATCGAAGATTACTACATATAAAATATCATATTACGTCATTTACTATGTTTTCATTCTCATATTTTCACTCTCTTTATTATTTTTCTATTTAGAGAGCCGCTGCTTACTCTCACTCTTGTTTTGGCGGGGCCAAAAAAAACCTAACTTGCTTTTTGCGTAAAGATCCTAGCATCTATAAAAATTACAAAGAAGCTCTTTTTAAAACATATAAAGCATATCACAACATATAAAATGCAAACAAATTCAATTGAAACTCTTGTACAAGCATATCAAGAAACGATAACCAAGCTATAATTATTCCAAATATCAACTCGACAATGTTCGTGGAGGCAAATGCTCATGTGCAGCTGAAGTCAATGCCCGGCAATGGCGCTTTTCCCCACCAAAACCAGATGGCCACTAAAACAGAAAAACTCCTCATCGCATCGAGGACAGGAAGGGAAAAAAAAACCATGGAGTCAACGATCCGATCGTGGCACTCGCGCACGAAAGGAAACGGAGTACGACCGCGTTGGGAACAGCTCAATGTGAATAAGAGCTCAGACAGAGCTGGTTGCCTTCATCTTCGCATTTTGTTAGTCTGCAATTGAAGCTTGATTGCTGGAATAGCGACGATGCATTCGATCAATCACTGGGGCGGGACGTTCGAGATCGGCGCGAAGGCGACGACTGACGACGAGCAGAGCCGGAATATGGACTTGGACCGGGCGGCGGTTTCACGGCAACAGCTGGACGAGACGCAGCAGAGCTGGCTGCTGGCGGGGCCGCAGGAGTCGAAGAAGAAAGACAAGTACGTCGATCTGGGCTCCTTATCGTTAATACCAAGCTCCTCAAGTGGATCCTCTACGCCTTCCTCTTCTCCTTCGTCGTCAGCGCCGTTCCCATCACCATCGCCAAGCCCATCCCCAAGCACAGGATACCGCCGCCCGACAAGTACTCGCAAGCCCTCCACAAGGCGCTCATGTTCTTCAACGCGCAAAAATGTGAGACCAATTCATTATAACCATTTCTCAATCATAACACTTGGAACTTAATTTTTCGTTTTTTTTGGATCCGCATGCATGCAGCTGGTCGGCTGCCCAAGAACAACGACGTACCGTGGCGTGGAGACTCTGCGCTCAGCGACGGGTCGACGCTCAGCGACGTGAAGGGTGGTCTGGTCGGCGGTTACTACGACGCCGGCGACAACATAAAGTTCCATTTCCCCATGGCGTTCTCGATGACGCTGCTGAGTTGGTCCGTGGTCGAGTACAGCGACAAGTACAAGGATCTCGGAGAATACGACCGTGTCCGAGACGTTATCAAATGGGGAACGGATTACTTGCTCAAGACCTTCAACTCTTCGGCCACCGCAATCGACCATATATACAGCCAGGTAAAGGAATAGTCGGAATTCGATTCTTCTTCTTTCGCGATGAAGTAGTGCCGGCGATAAATGAAGTGCTGGAGCATGTGCAGGTTGGTATCGCCATAAATGCGTCGACGACGCCCGACGATCACTACTGCTGGATGCGGCCGGAGAACATGGACTACCCCCGCCCCGTGATGGTGTCCAGTTCGGCGCCGGACCTGGGAGGGGAGGTCGCGGCGGCCCTGGCGGCCTCCTCGATCGTGTTCCGCGACGACGCGGCGTACTCGAAGAAGCTGCTCCGGGGCGCCGCGGCGGTGTACAAGTTCGCTCGCGACCCGGGGCGCCGCACGCCCTACAGTCGGGGGATCCTGGCCATCGAGATGTTCTACAACTCGACGGGGTACTGGGACGAGTACATGTGGAGCGCGGCGTGGATGTACTACGCCAGCGGCAACGACAGCTACGCCCGCTTCGCCACCGACTCCCGCCTGCCCCGCAACGCCAAAGCCTTCATGCAGATCCCCAACCTCAGCGTCTTCAGTTGGGACAACAAACTGCCCGGAGCCCAGCTGCTCCTCAGCCGCCTGAGGCTCTTCTTGAACCCCGGCTCCCCCTACGAGGAGACTCTCAGCCGCTACCAAAATGCCACCGGCCTCAACATTTGCATGGACCTTCAGAGATTCAACGTCTTCAACTACACGCCAGGTAATTAATATATATAATTAAGCATAGATCCGACTACAAAACTCTAGATTAATTAGTTAATTGTTGCGATTAGGTGGACTAGTGCAATTAAATCACGGCCGGCCTCAGCCACTGCAATACGTCGTGAACGCTGCCTTCCTCTCCTCCCTGTACGCCGATTACTTGGACGCTGCCAACGTGCCCGGCTACTACTGCGGCCCTTACTACTTATCTGCTGACAACCTTCTGAGCTTCGCAAAAGCTCAGGTAACTTAATTGCTTCCGGCCGGCGTTGTTTGAATAAGTCCAAAATAGCTGATTCAGTCCTGGTTGGATAAAATGGCAGGTGAACTACATCTTAGGAGACAACCCAATGAATATGAGCTACGTTGTTGGGTACGGGAACAAGTACCCGATGCACGTCCACCACCGGGGAGCGTCCATCCCTCACAACGGCGTCAAGTACTCCTGCACCGGCGGGTACAAGTGGAGAGACGCCAAGACCGATAATCCTAACACCATCATTGGAGCCATGGTCGGCGGCCCTGACCGGAATGACCACTTCTCGGACGTCCGGACAAAGTACGGCAACACCGAGCCGACGATGGCAGGCAATGCAGCCCTCGTCGCGGCGCTCATCTCCCTGACGACCACCACGGGCAGCGCCGGCGTCGACAAGAACACCATCTTCTCTGCAGTGCCGCCCATGTACCCTGCATAGCCGCCACCGCCGCCAGCACCGTGGAGTCCGTGAGGGAAAAGTGAGACTGATCCATGGGAGGTTTTATAGTATCTCTTATCCATAATCACTCAACTATTACTCGGTTTCATTTGTACAAATTTATTCAATAACTTCGATCAGGAACAGTTTGAAAGCTCTTAAACCATCTCCGCGAGCCGGTGAGTAAAATGAAATAGCTACGCAGACACGCCTCGAGGATGGTTTATTGCAACCGTATGATCCCGTGAGTTTACTATTTGCATTGCAATTCACTTTGCTTGGGCCCGGGTCATGTTTATCAATCATTTATTATTCAAAGGCCAATTTTATAACTGTTGTTGCTTCTATAACTACTACTGTGATTATATATTATAATTGCTAGTATCATATTTATCACGTTGTATACTATTAATCTTTATAAGCGAATTGTATATATAGAACTATGGTATAACAAAAATAAAGAAATTATTCTTCTCCTTCCTACTTTCATCTCCTTTTTATTTTCTTCAAAAAAAAATTCCAAAGCTCTATTTTTTTTTTTTGTTAGCATTCTTCCTAAATATTCCTAAATATAACCACTCCCCAGTACAAAGAAGATGTCAACCAAGCTGAGTCCAAGGCGGACTGTTGTTCATTAGTCATAGAACAATGTCATTTTTGCACGTCAAACTTGCCTCAGCATATCATTAAAAAATTAAAAATCATCTAGTGGATTTGCATGTTCTCATAAAAGAAGTTGAAATTTTTCAAAATGGGTACATGGCATGGGAATTTTGCTGGTGAATTTTGATGCCTGCGCTAGTACCAACTCAATACAATTCCGAAGCATATGATGACAAAATAGCATAACAATAACAATAAGGTAGGCATGCCAAACATGAACTAGTTATCGGACACAATTGAACAAACTGAATCAGTAGTGATTCTACTACCAATCTCACTTCAGACTAAGTGATTTCACAACACAATGGCAATAGTAGAAAGAAACAATGGGGCACCCCACTTGTCTAAAACATGTACAAGGAATCAAATAATAGGGGCCTCTAGATATCAAAAAAAGGTATGCACATACGTAGCAGAAATAAGAAAACATATAGAAGAAACATCTTTTGCAAGTGTTAAAAAAAAAAAAAAAGACCTAACTTGTACAACACAGCTACTGCAATTGCCACCCATGACCTTAGAAATCAGTTTTGACTTTTCAATACACGGAAGTATTTACTGGCAACGATACGTTATCAGACCAACATTCGCTCTGAAACAACAAAAAAGAAATCACAGGTTATGCTAGGAACACCACACAGACAGATGGAACTGGTTCGTGCATATTGCTTCAGATATGTAGTGAACTAGACTTGCTGATAGTACATGAATTATTTAAATAAAATACTATCAATATTAGCATCTGGCCAAGCAGAGAGCCATTTACCAATAGGAATAAAAGGTAATAAACACACTAAATACAACAAAAATAATAAATGATTAACTAACAATTAACATCAAAATTCGATTATTTAACATGATCATTTGCGTAAGGCACTAACCCAATAACAAGAAACTGTCTCACAAAAGTGGGTTATGAATAAATCAATTGCACATGTCGTTTTCCATTTGTATCTCAGATGGTAGAGGCACTCCGTTATATTATCAAGGTCCCATCGAATTGGATCCCTGTATACACCATATGTAACAATTTGTCTTACATGTCTTGAAGTGTTCCTATTATTAGTAATATTCAACAGTTCAGTAGATTGGCCATACATGGACAAACACAGATTTAATATCAAATTTTGTGGTGAAAATACCCAACTATCGTTCATTCTGGATATGTTGAAATTGATAGAAAAATCTAAAAATAATAGCAATAAAATGAAATTTTTTGATGTATGAGATGGCATAATATTAGATGTGCAATGGCACAATCAAATTATTAATCATATTTTAGTTATCAGTAATATAATAATATGAAGTTAATATGTTACAATTAACTACTATATTGCTAATGTTTAATGTATCAAGTTAATAGTTTGGGTGTGTATAGGATTAATATATTCCTTATTTATGTAGCAGTTTATTGCTATTGTTGTCAGGTTAGGTGATTAGTTATTAACTAATTTAATTGAGATAATAGCATTATTAGTTAATCAGATTAAGTCTACCTTTAATACCTATGTCAAATTAGCAATTAATTAAATCGTTACCATAATATCAAAATCAACTAAATCTTCCACCTTTGACTGTCATATTTCTTTCCTCCGCACCTCACAATAACATGTTCTCCAAACTAGCAAGTCAGCCTTTCACAGCTCTCCTTTCTTGCCAATAACAATTCTTCTACAGTTCGTCATCTCTACACCCCAATTGCATATTCCAAGAAAGATAGGATCAAATTTGTTAATCTGCCCTCTCTTATTCCAGGTTTGGATTAGCCTGTTGCATCAAGATGGATAAGGAATACTCCAAATCCTTGAAAATGTCCCATACTAACTACAATCCAATGTTTCTAATATCTTTAACTGCATGAAGATAGGACAATCTTAGAGTGGTCAAGTTAAAGGCCATTAGCCTTAAAACATAATGATGAAGCAGAGGCAGGAAAAAAAGAGAAGCAGAGGTACATCAGAAATGCATCATTAATATTCAGTTGAAGATTAAGAGTTACTAATTGTATTGATTGAAGTTCAGAAAGGTATTGTATCCATAATTAGGTGAAAATTGTTATGGAGAAAATGGATGAGACCTTGAATTTGTGATGTTGTCAAGTTAATAAAGAAATAGTTTACCATAATTCACTAGTGGGTGCGAGAACTATAATCTAATTGGTTTCAAGCTTTGGGATCATATCCCAATATGCTCAAATTATCATTCAATTTTTCCCACCTATCTTTGAGCCCACTTTACATATTCATATTCACTGCTCTATTGCATTAGCAGGAGACCAGCATTTGCATCTTCAAGTATTGCAAACTAATGTTTCACCATCCTTAACCCCAGCACATATTACAACTGATGAGCATCCCCATTCTAACTGATATGAATCTATCAAGCATTCATTGTATTTAGGAGAAATTGCAACTATTATGATATATTAGTATAGCAGCTGATAAAGCATAATCCAAATATATTTAGAACTTCATTTTTTACAGGCTTACTCAGAAAGTTAAGTACTTAAACCAACTATGCGATGCTGAGTTGATGCTGCTTAAGAGCTTTACTTATAATCTTCAATATCCCTGAAAGGATTAGCTGCTTCTGAGTATGATTCAATATGATCGACTAATTTGGAATGGAAACGAGAGTAAATACCTAAATTTTCAACTGTGGCATGAAAGGAGCTGGACAAGGAGATATTGTGTCATCTGGTAATTCATGTATAAAACCATAAGTGGCCTGCAAACAAGCATGAATCATTTTTTTTTCTAATTTAACTAGTTGAACTGCAACTCGCTTCTTCGGATCCAGGTTGCAATCTGCCAACTGGTAATCAAAGGATACCAACTTGCTTACTAGCACATATTTGAATACTATGGAATAAGTACTATCTGCATTGTCATTACCATATCTTCATCCTCAATCAAAGTTGTCGGGTAGGCTGCCAACCGAGCCTCAAAGTAGTTTACAAGTTGGTCAAGCACAGCTCTCTCCATGCATGGGCTTAACTGTTGTTAGATAATTACCAAATGTTGTACAAACATGAACTCTGACACAAGTGACACAAGAAAACATTGCAAGCAGCATCCATTATCAAGAAAAAAGAAATTGTGAACTTATCCAAGTATACATCATATCACCTCGATTGAACTAGCAAACAGACTAACCTTTTGGATTGACAACAAAAAACTAATTGAGTTGGAGTTTCCAATTGTCACAACCAAGGATCAAAATAAGTACACAATGAGAGACAACAAAGGCTCATTCCATGACTCAGAAATGAACCCAAACAAACTGCGCAATACAAAATCACAATTTTAGCTTAATTTGTCTTCATTTATTTTCTCTGTGAGTGACTAGCCAGTCAACAATATTTCCTAATGGCATCCTTATGACTTCTCAATGTCTCATTTAGAACCAGGATAGTTTGAATATTTAGACACCCGGAAAGTAGACATATGAAAGTGGCAAGATTTCTTTTAGAAATCTTGCCACTTTGTCAGTGCTCCATGCCAAAGTAGGAACACCTCAAGTGCTTGGATATCTCAAATAGACAACAAATGTTACTGCTTCCCAACATAGCAGAGCAGATTAACACCAATTGGCATAAGTGTAACCTTCTTAGCAATTGCCAAGAAAAAGTTTTCAGCATTTTTTGGATGGTTGGTAGAAAACAATGCTTCAGTGAATGGAAAATTATTCAGTCAAATAAGAGCATATCTCAAGCATAAGAAAACTCACTTCGATTTCACCTATGAGACTCAATTTCTTGAAAAGATTGAGCCAAAAAACTATTTCATATTTTGACTCTCAGGTTTGATTCAGTTAGTGCAGTCAAGATAGTTGGGGCATCTTTTTCATAAGTTATAATGTACCAAATATTTTTGCACAAAACACAAAAACAATAATATAAAGATATTAAAAGTTTAATACGCTACCAAATCTCAAAAAGGGATGGGCTCAAGTTGGCCCAATTTGAACCATACTTGGTCCACGCCAAAAAGAAAAAAGACACTTAAAGTTACAAAATATATAGATATCGTGAAACTAATAAGCAAAATTAAACTTAAATAATAAAAAATACATTATAAATATAAAATATTAAACTAAAAAATAACGTTATAACATTTACAGATACTAGATAAATAAATTTTAAAAAATCAAAATAGGAAAACCATGGGTAATTACATTTATCTTCAATCTTATATCGTCAACAAAACACTACAAAAATGCTTTCGGCACATTTTCATAAGCACAACCAAACATATATATAAGTCAACCGTCAAATAAATAAAAGTCTAAACCACATAAATAAAGAAATTTTGATTATATGATACATTGATCATAACCTAAATACTTAAGAATTTGTTTTTTTTGTTTTTGTTTCGTGAATGTAAATAATAAATGATGACAGTGCATATTCAAGTGATTGTTACAGTATCAGCACTTTCACAGTTAACAGAAAGGTCAAAATATCTGAGAAATCAAGAAATGGCCGTCTTCAAACTAAAGAACCAAGTGGATAGACTAATGTACCAGACATGTAGGGCCTTGAGAAGAAATGGCAGAGTGCATATCAGCTGCATTGGAAATGCAGCCTAATCTGAGATATGGTAGTATCTCTAATATGGCTTCCTTTTCTCTACCTACATGGACCTGAAAAAAGAGGCAATCTTATATCTGCTTGAAAATTTAGGAGGAAAAAAGTTCAACTCTCATACAAGAAAAGTTTGGACAGATAGCTTTCCATTTCTCTGAGCAACCATTCTCTTTTCTTGGTATTGAGGATCGTCTGTATTTAAAGATGCCTGGAGTCCACATATGGAAGAAAGTTATACCAAGTCGACTAAGCAAATGACGTGCTAGCAAAGCGAGATGAATCAATGTGAGATTCACCTCAATTAGTATACGGTCATAAGGATTGTCTTCATCAACAAAACCATAATTGAGAAGCAACCTAGAATTCGGTTGGGGTCCACACCTATCAAATATAGTTGAGATATCTGTGAATATAACCTTGCAAATTTACCAAGAGAACACAGTACAGCAATGGCTAGTTGGAAAAGGAATAACATCTACAATAAGTATAATTTTTTAAATAAAAAAATTACCATACAACCATAGGATCTCCAGCTTTGTATGGACAATCAACTACTAGTTGAACAGCGGTATCAGTAGCAGTTAACATTGCTTTACAGTTGCTCTTGTAAGCCAACAAAGGAGGTCCCAGAGGAACTAATGCAAACCTTCTGGCCAAAGTTACCTTCTGTTCTAAATGAAATAAACAAGCAAGACAAGCAAAAAAGTCTGAAAAATTACCATTAAAAGAAAAAAAAACATATAACGTGATTTTTCTCATGAAATAGACATATCTCTAACATGTCAACAGCAACTACAGGTAAATGCTAAGATATTTAAAATGAAAAAGAAAAATAAGAAAATGTGTTTTGTGATATTCTTGATTTGCACTGATTATTATTTGTTTTGGTGTTGAGGCCTTCGACTACATGACATAATTAACATTCATTTGGCTAAAATTTCATCAATTTGGAGGCAAATTGGGTAGATATGATTGAAGCAAAATCTGATCATAATAATATGTAGTTTGGGTTAAATCTTGGAGTTTTCTCCTTTTTTTCAATTGGAGATCGAACACCTCTTTTTATCCAGTGATTTCTTTTCTTCTTTCCAGTAGCGCACCCCTCGCCCCACCTTTCGACAACCTAGCGAGCATCTCCCCTCTCCTCCCTTAATAGAGAACCATTCCATCCCTCTCCTTCCTCTCTTCTCCCTCCTTGGAGGAGAACCAACAACGAAGCATTTGTGGCTTCTTGTGGAAGAGGGGAACAACCCTGGAAGAGTTTCCTCTTTGATTGAAGGTGAAAATCTACCCAATTTCTCTTTCTTTGGGGTTGTAAAGAGGCTAGGATGATTTTGTGAGTTATCTCCTTCATTTATTTGGATAAACCTAGACATAATTATATTATTGATGAATTTGATGATATTGATCTTTTTAAGGAAAAGAAGTAGAAGGGATTCAGATGATCAGATCTTCTCATGGTAAACCTCCCTACAACTTTGATGCTGAGAAGCATGAAAATCATACTTTCTTGTTGGCTTTGGCTATTATTTTATAGATTGAAATTTAGTAGAGGTTTTAAGTCATTTTAAAGGCTCAAATTCTGCCTTTTTGGAGGTAATTAATAACGTAGGTGTTCTCCTTTGCTGAACTCAATTTTTAAAAGAATCTTATGCATGAATCAAATGATAATCTCAAAGATTGTAGGAATCAAGTAGGCAATCCTAAATGGTAAAAGAAGCCTAAAATGGCATTTTAAATTTGAAAAGGGGAAAAACAAAGGCTAGTATGAACAGGTTGTGTTGTGGCATGATTGTATTACCATGGAGTTCCATGCTAGATTAGGTTGTTTTCATATGGTTAAGTTTGGGGTGTTTCCTTTAATAAAAGAATGTATAATGACCGTTACGCTTCTATTCTTTTTTACATAATTTTGAGACAGTTTCACCCTTGTAGTGCTCATATTGAAAATGTTAAAATTTCCAAACTTTTGTAGGACAACTAATATGTAATATTTTCTTTACACGCCTTAGCAATTAGACCAAAAAGGATAAAAAGGTGAACAAGGCTAATCCTCTTAAAAAGATTGGAATAAATATATATAAGAAAACCACTATAGAAGGATAGAGGTTAATAGGTGATGCTTAACTATGTTTTATAGACGAGACTATGGTTCATTATTATGCTTGCTTATTTGTGGTTGCATGACTTCTTATTAGTGGGTACATGTTTTATTCATGTTGGGTAAATGTTAAATGCTAGGTGGATACTTGCCTTTGCATATATTGGGTGTATAGTTATTTGAACAATGTTGATCGTTGACATAATAATTTCTCCGCTGTGGCTAAGTCTAACCGTAGCATTATGATGGTTTGGTAATGCAATCTGTGTCTAACCATTTCTATTTGATCACTTACCTATTGTGCAACACTAATTGTGTAAATTATAGATTAAGTGGTCGAGTTTAGATGACAGCTCATGAGCTATGTGTAAGTCGTGCGGTGTTCAAACTTGTGGATAGCCATCAAGCTTGAAGAACTCAAAGCCCTATGTGTAATGTGCTAATTGTTGTAATATTGGGCTTGTTTTGGGTAGATCAATTGTATTATAGGATTTAGCTTATAAACAGAGTTTGTTATCCAAGGAAATTCATTTTAGATTCTACAAGGTAATTAATAGGTTGGCTCATAGTTGTTTGATGGTCAAACAAATTGAAACAGAACTTAATTCACCCATGGACACAAATTGGATTGACTAAATATCCATGTTTGATCGACCAAATTGGGGGTGTCAACCAAAGTTAGTTTTTAGTCAACACACATTGGATTGTAACATTTTCGGTGAACCAAGACTGCCTAGATTTGAACGTGATGTCTCGTAACAGTCATATTTTCGATGTTGGTCAACACATTGATTTTTGGTCGATATAGATACCTAAAAAGAGCCATTCAGCCTTGTTTCAAGGTTTGTTTGGTAGATCATTTGGCAATGAATGGTCACACAAAATACAATGAAATCATCCTCCCTCTTATTCAAGTGTCAAAAGGAACACCAAAAGGCTTAGGAAGCAAATGAAAATTTTCATCTGTGGATTAGAAGCTCTACTTTTGGATAAGAATTTTCTCATTAAGGGATAGATTCTTACCTATAGAGTAAGGGAGAGACATTTACTCATTTATATCCATTGCTTATCATCTTGAAAGAGTATGATTGATTTCAGAGTGGATCTAAAAGTAATATGATAACGTGGAAATAATATAGAATTATTCTATGTTAAAACTATAATAAGGATGAATCTTCTAGTTGATTCATACTTTTTAATTTTTATTTTAACAACTAAGGCCCATTAATAGTGTTCAACTATGCAAAATGATAGAACATCAAGCTATTTTCCTAGAAAATGCTTTTGAGGGAAATCATTACCTTAACAAACAATGTCTATGACTACTCAACAAGGCCATGGAACAAGCGAATAATTCAAAATATGGCTACTAAATGGAAATAATTTCCATTGTCTGCTTGTTCTTTCAAAAATGCACTTGATGTTTCCAATGCATGTCAGCATGGTTGTTTCATAAATATCCCAATATAAGATCATTTGTAAAATTAACCCATAAATGTAGAAAACATAACTGTGACAAAAAATAATCAAATGCAAGGTCAAGGAAGTTGCCACCATGAGATTGTGGGAAACTTTGGAAGTCTGTTAGATAGCTGCTTCATAACTGCAGCAAAAATATTGTGAAAATAACCGAAAGTACTTCAACTATTTAACATTGTGCTATTTATGACAGCAGCTTTCATTTAATACATAGGGGCAGGAATCAGTCACTACAGAGTCATCACTTTTTTTTTCCTCTTGCAGCCAGAAAACCTATTTGAATGGCCACCAAATTCTTGTAGGCTGTGTTCCCCCTATTAAAGTGTGGTTATGATAAAAAAAATAACAGCAGAAAGCAAAAGTATCAACCGGGCTACTTATGAGGACCAAGATGCTATTTGGATCATCCTGAAGTTCACTCGATCCACACGAACCTCCTTGGTCATAATGATAGATATGTAGCACTTGCATGTTTGGAGCAATTTGTGGAATTTGATGACTGGAGTTGCAGTCGATTCTGTTTCAAGGCATATTTGATGCTATATTAATGGCTGATCCCTGCTGGAGTCTTTCACATTATTATGTAGAAGGCACTGCTTAGTTCTTGTCTTAGAACACTGTAAAGTCTTTTTTGTTGCCGCCGGTGATGGCTAATTTCTGCTACTGTAAAGTGCTGAACATAATGGCTTCTGTTGGTGCTTCCAAAGAATGCATATGTAAAGAAAGTGTATGTGTGAGCTGAATTGGAATGGTTGATATTTTCAGCTGGTATGATGGCTGAATTGTCTACTGTAATTGGTTAGATAAGTGATTTTAAATCTTATATGGTGTTGGAAAGATTTTTTTTTTTGTTGAGAGTTTGAGTTGTAGCAGATGCATAGATAGTGTACATACTTTCCTTATAGTAATATATGTTCTAACTATCATTTGTTAACAATAGAATTATTGTTGTTGTTGCTGTTATTAATATTTTTGTTATTTTAACAAACAAGTTATGATTATAATATATTATAATAAATAGTAAAATATTTATTAATGTAAAGTTATTAAGTAATGATACATTATTGAAATGTAGAAACTAGAAAGGGGGTTTTGAGGCTACTATTGGTCGAGAATGGCTCTCTCGGTAGGGAACTTCTCCCAGTTGATATTGAATGATAAAGATGGATGAAGGGATTGGTTTAGCAAGTAGTAAATAGGAAGCGACAGTAGGGCTGAGCAATCAATCTTATGACTCATCTTGAACATTGGTGAGGTTGATCCATTTAAGCTAGATTTCAAATGAGCCACAAAGATTATCTCCCCAGTGTTCGTTCAAACTCAAGTTGCAACTGATGGGAAAAATCCGCCATTTTTCACTAAATTAACTTAATTTTTTTAAAAAAATGTTTCTCTCTTTTTTTACTCACAATTTGACAAATAAAATGTGTGAATAAAACACAACAAATACTAGTTTTGACGCATTTAGTAATCAGATAACAAAATATGCAACCCATGGATTATCGGATGTCGTGTCAACCATGGGCAAAAGAATTAGTAGGTCCAGGGCATTGATTTTTACCCCACTGACCACTGTAAATGACAGTGCCACCAGTTTACATGGTAAGCAAACATAGTCCGTCATCTCATAAAAATTGTGCCCAACCAACCAGAAAGAATAATGTTGATTGCAAATAATGCTTTGGTGACAACTCACTGATCTACATCAGCAAATAAAATTGATTACAAAACAATTTACCTGCAAATGAACAACGCATGACTGTACCGCAACAAATGCCTGCTTGAAAATCTCAAATGGAAAAGCCTCCGTAGGTATGTCAAAGGGATATTGCTGTATCACACTAAAAAATTGTGAGCAAATGAAAGTTCATAATAAGTTTAAGAAGACTAATCAGAAAATTACAGACTTGTCTGATTATTAAAATAGGACCTGAAAAAGTGATCCAGCCATGAACCAAACTGTGTCCAGCTCATTATACTCTCGCTTTATTCCTTCTTCTCTTCCAAGAACTTCAGCCTGAATGGTTATTAGTTGCAATCTATGTTTATAAATACTAATCATTGAGCCTCAACAGGGTTCTAAGCATATTCCCAGGTTAAAAGTAACAAGTGTACAATTTCTGTCTATTGGCTGAATAGCAATTACCTTTGTGTGACTGCCATCTAAGTAGGCCAATTCAGATTCAGACCAAAGAAGCGGAGATTCCACAGCTAGCTGGCCTCTTCCTCGCTGGCGATCGAGTTCCCTGATGAATGGATACCAGAATGACTTCTTTCCTTGCTTTTTCTCATACATGAGATATAGTGCTAAACAAGCTAATTCAGATAGCTTGTTTGTGGTCAATAGTTCAGCTGAAAAATGCAGAGCAAATAAGTTAAAACAGGTACAAGGAGCAGCCTCAACTGTATGAAAAACTTCACCAAATGTTTGACATGGGGCAGAAAAATCCCTCACAATGTAAGTTTCAATAACTAGAAAGAAGCTAAAATCTGGTTTTCCATTATTGTTGTTTGTTGATGTTAGAGGTATTAGATTAATTCAGTTATTGGTCTAGTGGCTTTAGTCCCTCACTATTAGTAGGATTTTAATTTTATCATGAGTCTATCCACGTAATGCTTTTCCCTCCATGAAGAAACACAATAGAATATTTGCATATTCCCAAATTTTACATGGCATCAAAGCCAAGAGATCTGATGCTTTCGAAGCCTAACTGCAACTTCCATCAATGATTGAGCAACACCTTCATAGGTGAATTCCTCCGTCACTCACATTTGTGCCTCACATATACACAGGCACTGCCATTATGAACTTTGCTTGTGATATGACAGTGTGTCAAAAACCATACCACAAATGGATGCAAACGCTATCACTACCAAATTCTCCTTGCAATCACGCAACCTAGTAGTGGCAATTGCATCCCACATAAGTACCCCAAGTAGTTGAGCCACAATTTTGATGTGAGTTCAACATAGATTAAGTTAGACCTTATAAATTTAATCTCTATGTCTAAGTGTGCAAGGAGCATTGGAGATGGCAAAAGACGCAGGCGAGCGAGAAGGATGGTACGGAGCTAGCAGCTCAGTGCATAAGAGGTACAAGAAACTACGAAAAAGTACTCAAGTGGAGCGTGAAGGATGCAAGGGATCCATTCGAGGAACGAGAAGCCGGGAGGAAAACTACTCGAGAAGACCGAAATTGAGTTGGGATGAGCTCAATTTCGGGATACAATCACTCAGGACTACTAGAGAACAAAATGGTCAACTCCGCAAGTTGACGATTCTAAGAGCCTAGAACGATTCCAGGCGCTCGGACACCAAGTGCCCCGAGCTATTCCATGCGTCTGGATTAGGTGGCCACGCCAGCAGGAGTCATTGTCGAAACAGATAAAAACAACATCCACGTCAATAGACTCCAGGCACCCAGATCACTTCCAAGCACTCGGAATGCCCAAAGTCAGTAGGAGTCAATTAAGCAGACCATTGCCAAGTGAATCGACTTCAATGAGTCCAAGGACCCGGAAGATGCCACGTCAGTAAACAATCAGATCGAAGACGAAGGAGGACTGAAGCTCGAAGTTCAACACAACATACTCATTCAATTCATTATTTTTCAGTTTTTTCATTAGTCTTGTACTCATCTACTATAAGGGGCTTCTCTGCCTCCGACATGTGTTTGAAGAAGGAAATTCGAATAGAGCTTTTCATAGTCTTGGACTAAGTAAATTCGGCCTCTTCTTTTTTTGTTTATGGTATTTTCCTATTAATGTGTGTGTCCTTGCTAGTTCATTAGCAAGAGAAATAACAACTTTTTATTTACAGGTTTGATACTCACCCCTCCCCTCTAGCGATCCAAACAGCTTCCACAGCACCAACAGAAGCAAGCACAGCCACCACCACCCTCTATTCGTGACCTGAGTGACTACATGCTCCACTACCTCATTAAGATTTATTTCACATGGGCGCGTTATCCTTTTTTTGTTTATGAGATCTAGTTTATGTAACAAGAAAAATATAGATGATATCTATGCATCATCTTGAGGAGTGTTAGAGGTAATCCTGTTTTTGATTTGCTGGTTAATCCCACATTAGTAGTTCTAGATTAATGTTTTCTTATGAATCAATATATAATACCGATGTAACGGTTATAAAGCATAAAAAAACAAAGAAGTGAAAATTTAAATCAACTACCAGAAAAGGAAGAAATTTCTTAACTTCACTTGTTAATATATAAAATTAGTCTTCCTGTAAATAGTCTAAATGCGCAAAACCAAAAAAACAAAATCTGTAAAATTATAAATTTAGTCAAACCTGATGCTTATCAATCAGTAGCTATAAGTGACACCCCAAATCAGTCATTGTGAGATTGTATACAGTGCCCAAATCATAAAAAAATAGAAAGTAAAAGGATGCGACAAAATCCTTTCAAATATACCTACATGTGAATAATGAAGTTTTTTAGATTTGAGCTCGTTTAAGAAGAGAATGTAATGAGGCATAAAACAGTTTAAGGAGGTTAAATAATTGAAAGATTCAGAAAGCATGACGACAAATTCAATAAGCAAATCTAAGGTGAAATCACAATTTTACCCTCTCGAACTTCCACCTAGGTTTGGCATGTGTGTTGTATGTGGGATGAATAGTGGTCACTCTATTAGCATTGGTACAGGAACATTTTGTTTATATTTTATAAATTATGGGGGTAAATGTAATATTCTAAACAATGAAGGGAAAATAAAAATGTAAGTTAACTATAGGGGCGAAATGATATTTTCTCTAAAAAAATAAAACTACCAATGAGATAATCTATTGAATTAAGAATTTAGAAATCATGTTATAGAAATATAATGAGCACATCAAGTAATGATATCGCTTGTCAATATAAATGAGTGTGGTACATCAAATGGGAGCACTTTAAATAAACCATATTGCTAAATTAACTAAATTATGAATCAAAACCAAATTTAATTAATCACACGAATATTAATAAAATAGCATAATATTAAACTTTAAAGGAAATACACTATTAAATAAATTTAAAATTACAAACTTACTATAGTGCTATAATTAACTTCAGATTTATAGTAAAATAGAACTCTAAAACTAAGATAAAATTAAGTTAATAAACTCAATTACATCAACAAGCTTTGATCCCACTAAGTAGGGTCGACTATATAAATCCTCCTATGTCATTGAGCTCGATCTTCTCCTCATCTATATTTAAATGAATTGTATCACATTTTATCATTACTAGTCAAGCCTTCTTTAGTCTTCCTCTTCCTTGATTAATGTGTATTTATTATGGTCTCGCATTACCTAACTAAAACATTTATTGATTATTAGTCTACTATATTAATTCCTTCCCAACCCACCCAACCATGTGTTCCACTGCCAATGACCTAAGTGGCCCACCCTCCTTCAACCCCACATCTCACTAGTATAAACATAACGTACATGTCTTCACCCATGTGTAACCCCCATCCACACTCGCCCTTTTTGAATTTTAAATCCTATGCTCGTAAACCAAAATAATCAAGATAAAAATTACTTTGACTCCCTCACCTCGTCAACTCTAGCACCCACATTTACTTTCCCAGCTCCTCCCATTTCGCATTGCATTTGCACTTATCGCACCCCTCCTCCCTAATGATAGATTAATTTGAAATTGTGTTCTGCCTCATCAACATTGGTAAGAACAAAAAGTGTAGAGTTGGATATTTTTCTTCATTGTACTGCTCTATCTCTTTCAACATAGGCTGACATGAGGAGAAGCCTCATTCATCATAGCTAGAATTGTTCTAGGGACAGCACAAAAAAAGTATTCATGTTGTGCAGTGCCAATTTTTTTATTACCAATTGAAACAATATGTTATGGTTGTGTCAACCTAACACTTAAGCGATCCCAATAAAAATCATCTACAATGGATTGGGATCAACAATAGCTAATTTGATTTCAGCAGATTTCTAGAACATGCCTTAGAACAACTCAAGATTCTTGAAAAAAAAGAATAGAATTCATTGATATTTCAATGTCAACAAAATCAAAGAGAAATTGAACAAAATTGTTGATATGCAACAAGATTCATTGATTATGTTTAAATTGACGAATCTCTCACCAATCCAAACAATCTAGTTTGGAAATTGTAGATCTAGAGAATCACGGTTATGAAAAGTGAGGCTCTACTTTCACAAGCAATAAGATCCACTATATGAGGACTGCCACACTACCAAAGAGATCCTTATGAGTTTGCAATGTAAAAGAGAGAGAAAAAGCTAGAAGTGTTCGGATTGCCAAAGCCTTCAAAAGAGATAAAGGTTGATTTGAAGGAGGAAGCGAAAGTCCATGGAGATTGATTCGAAGCAAAGACGTTCACAACTTAACGGGAAGTTGTTCTCCATATGGAAAGCATCTTCAATGTAACTTACTCTATATGGGAGATATCTTTGATGTAATTTAAGAAGAACACGAAGAGAAAAGGCAATAAAGTACTTTTCAACTACATTATTACTAAGATATGGTGTATGTATCTAATATTGCTATTGTTTTGTAATCATGTTCTAATTATGAACTCATTATTAATATTGAACTATTAAAAATGATATAAATAACTAAATTATTTACTTAACAAATAATAAGAATTTTAATATCATTAATTAGGAATATTAACAATATTACAGAATTATAAATGATAATAACATAAAAAAATATTTACTAATTAATATTAAAAATTACATAACATTATTAATTAGGAATAATTTAAAGCATAAGATTAAAGAGTAGCACAGTTCACAAAGCTCCCGCCAATGCGGAATCCTAAGGAATTATGGAACGCGGTCTTACTCTGCTTTGCAAGAGGATATTTTCGAGACTCAAACATGGGACCTCAGGTCACATGACAATACCTTTATCATTACCCCACAGCTCCCTTTCAATTTTAAACATAAGATTAAATAAAATAAAAATCGGTATTAATTTTAATTTAATTGTATTATCAAATAAATTATTATTGTTAATTAAATAGCATATATACTATTGGAGCAAAAAGGTGATAATGCTCATCCCAGCCGGCTCAATATTGTCGCCCCCCCCCCCCCCCCCCGGCTAGATACGGACAGTAAATCACGGGTCATTTTGCCCTAGCACAACGGCCCGTTATATAGGAGAGGTCAGGCACCTAATGAAGCATTTTGCACCTGAAATTGACCTCAAGACCTATTGAAGCAACCATCCATATAGTTACCAACTGTGCTAACCCGTGGAGCCAAATAACATACTTCTATGTATACAATGCTAATATGGATCATACTAACATTATATAAAATATCATTGATTACATATCATGAATGGTTAATAATCTAATAATATGATATAAACTAAATTATTCTTAGGGTTTTTTGAATTCCTGTTTGTTATCTCATTTGTTAAACAAACTGATTTTGTTCTTTTAAAATATAAATACACACACACACACACTTTTTCAAACAAATCCTACCAACTAGGTACCTGACCGATAGGTCCAATACTGAGATTTTTGGAATGTTCAGTATCAATATTGGTACCTATTAGATTTATTCTTGGGCTTTATTTGGATCTTTGTATTATGGGTCGTAGTTAGTCGAGTTAGTCTATAAATACTAGTCATGTAAACTCTTTTCTATTCAATTCTAAAATATTGTTCTATTCCACATGGTATCAGAGCAAAGGTTTCTCCTAGGGTTATAGTCGTCGCTCCTAGGGTTACCGACGCCGCCTCTCTTTTTTTTTTCTTCGTTCTTCTTCCTCCTCCTTTTCTTTTCCTCCTCTTCTTCTTCCCGCTATTCTTTTTTTTCGGCGCCGCTGGTTTTTTTTGTTTTGTTCTTTTAGTTTTTTTTTGGCGCCGATTTTTTTTCGGCGCCGACGTTTTTTTTCCGGCGGCGCCACTTCCTGCTGGCCCTTTTATGTGGGTTTCTCATATCTAGTTTCTGATGTGAAATCACTTTCGATTGCAAGTGATTCCTTTGATTTCTTGTCTCCTTACACGCTCTGTATGAGCTCTTGAAATTCTGTGTGCACCATTACATCCTCTGACTCTACTGTGTCTTCTGTGATGGCATCATCAAGTTCCTCTCCTATCGATCCTTTTCTTCGCAATTTAAGTGCTACTTCTGTTAAATTACATGGAAAAAATTATTTGTTATTGGGCACACAGTTTTCAGCGTTTTCTTGTTGCGCATCGTAAGACTCATCATATTACCGATCCTCCGCTGGCGGATAATTCTCCTGCATTTACTGATTGGTATGTCATGGATGCTGCTGTTTCTAACTGGATGTTGAATAGTATCGAGCCTCGGATTGCTCATCCTTATATGCTTCTTCATCCTGCAAAAAAAATTTGGGATGTCCTTCGCACTGCTTATGGTCATGAAAAAAATATTACGCGTCTTTTTGAAATTTATGAACGCCTTTTTACCCTTAAGCAAGGTGATCATTCCTCCTCGGATCACTTTTCCACTTTTAAAGCCCTTATTGCTGAACTTGATGTTTATCAACCTGTGGTTACTGATGTCGATACTCTTCTTCGTTACCGTAATGAATTGGTTGTGGCTGCATATCTCAATAGTATCAGCCCTGATTTGGCCTCTTCTCTTCGTTCTCAAGTCTTGGCCCAATATCCTACTCCCAATCTAGAGGTTGTCTTCTCAAAGGTTTTACGGGTTACTCCGCCCACGGTGCCTATTTCTCCGCACACTTCGGCTCTTGTTGTCTCTGGTACTCGTGGACGTGGCTTCCCTCGTGGAGGTCGTGGTGGTCGTCATTCTGGTGGCCGCTCTGGTGATTCGGGTCGTTTTGTTCCAGACAATCAAAGTGGCTCTTATGTTTCTGACTCTCGTCCACCTTGCCAACACTGTGGTCGCAATAATCATTGTTCTGTTGAATCTGGGAAAAATTTAGTCGCCCGTCTTGGGCTAATGCTGCTACACCTACAACTAAATCTGCTTCTTCATCTCCCTCTGTCACACTTTCTGGTGATGACTATGCTACTTTTCAGCTTTATCAGGCTCAACAAGCAACGACATCTGCTTCACATGTAATTCCCACTTCGACAGGTAACGCTCTTATGACTTCTTCTACTCCTTCCTGGATTCTCGATTCCGGTGCTTCATCCCATTATGTCAGGTAATCGTCATCTTATTTCTAATTTAGTTCCTTCTTCCTCCATTTCTGCTGTTTCCATTGCCAATGGTCATCGATGTTCTGTGCTCGGTGAAGGTGTTGTTTCCTTATCCTCTCGTATTCGTCTAGCTCATGTTCTCTATGTGCCTGACTTTCCTATTAATCTTCTCTCTGTTTCTGCGTTGACTCACCAATTACAATGTTCTATAACTTTTTATCCTTTTCACTGTACTATTCAGGAGCTACAGACGGGGAAGAGGATTGGTTTGGGCTGTAGCACCTCTCCTAGAGTTTATCATCTTGTTCCCGATGTTGTTCCTCCCGGTCTTGCTTTCCATGCGTCCTCTGCCGATCCGTCAATTCTTTGGCATCAGCGATTGGGCCATCCTTCCCATCGGCGTCTCCGGCTAGCCTTGCCTTGGATTCCTCTTTCTCATTTTGAATGTGAGTCGTGTCAGCTTGGCAAACATCATTGGGCCACGTATCGTCCTTTAGGTTTAGTTTCGAGTCAACATTGTTTTGATATTGTCCATTGTGATATTTGGGGTCCTGCTCGTTTTCCTTCTATTTCTGGTTTTCGTTATTATATTGTTTTCGTTGATGACTACTCACGTGTTTGTTGGACATATCTGTTAAAAGATCGTGCTAGTTTTTTACATATTCTTCAAACTTTTATTGCCGAATTACAAATCCAATTTTCCAATTTACCTAAAATTCTGCGTACGGATAATGCCTTGGAATTTATTCAATCATCTGTTGAATCTTTTTGCTCCTCTCGCGGCATCATTCATCACACTACTTGCCCATATACCTCTCAACAGAACGGGATAGCTGAACGCAAGCATTGTCATCTTCTTGACATTGCCCGTACTCTTATGTTTCAGATGAATGTTCCTAAGTATTTTTGGGCTGATGCTGTTCTTACTGCTTCTTATCTTGTTAATCGTTTGTCATCTACTCCACTTGGGGGGGAAATTCCACTGCGTTGTCTTTATCCTGATCATAAACTGTTTTTCTCTCCCGCCTCGGGTTTTTGGGTGCACTACATTTGTTCATGATAACTCTCCTGGTCGTGATAAACTTGACGCTCGTTCTCTCAAGTGTATCTTTGTTGGTTACTCCCGTACCCAACGTGGTTATCGTTGTTATCATCCCCCTTCTCGCCGTTACTTTGTTTCTGCCGATGTGACGTTTTTTGAATCTCAGTGTTTTTCTTCTTCTCCTGATTCTTCCACTCTCTCTTCTGATTCCTGTGTTCCACTTCCACGGCCTATTCCATTTTCTGATGTTTTGCAATCTTCGGCGCCTCTAGCACCTTCTACACCTCCAGTACCTCCAGCATCTCCGGCTCCTCTACTGGTTTATCACCGTCGTCCACCTCCTTCTACACGTTCTGGTCCTTCAGCTGACCCTCCTGGGGTTACAGAGCCACCTCCCTCTTCCACGCCTGCAGCGCTGCCTCCTACTTCATCCTCTACGTTGGATCTTCCTATTACTCTCCGTAAGGGTACGCGCTCTTGTACTGTTCATCCTATCTCTCGTTTTGTTAATTATGATCGCTTAGCTCCTGTTTTTCGGCACTTTGCTTTATCTGTTTCTGTTATTTCCATTCCTCGTTCTTATGTGGAAGCTCTTGCTTCTCCTCCTTGGAAGGCTGCCATGGATGAGGAAATGTCCACACTTCTTTCCCGGGCCACCTAGTCTCTTATTCCTCGCCCTTCTAATGCTACTCCTGTTACTTGTCGATGGGTTTTCACTGTGAAGCATAATGTCGATGGCTCTGTTGCGCGTTATAAAGCTCGGCTGGTTGCTCGTGGGTTCATCCAGACTTATGGTCTGGATTATGCCGAGACTTTTGCTCCTGTTGCTCGACTTAACTCGATTCGCATTCTCCTTTCACTTGCTCTTACTTGTGGTTGGCATCTCTTGCACATGGATGTAAAGAACGCTTTTCTGTACGGCGATTTGGATGATTATGTCTTAATGGAGCAACCTCCTGGGTATGTTGCTCAGGGGGCGGATCAAGTGTGCTTATTGAAGAAGTCCATTTATGGTCTCAAACAGAGCCCTCGAGCTTGGTTTCAAAAGTTTAGTTCTACCCTTGAAAGTGATGGCTTCCGTCGGTGTGTTGTAGATCACTCTGTCTTCTGTAAAACTACTTCTGCTGGTTGTGTGATTGTCGCTGTATATGTTGATGATTTATTGATTACTAGCAGTGATTCTACAGCCATGTCTAATCTCAAGATTACTTTACAGCGTCACTTTGTCATAAAAGATTTGGGGTGCCCGCGGTACTTTCTGGGCATCGAACTAGCTTATGGAAGAGATAGACTTTTTCTCTCTCAACGTAAATATGTTTTGGATCTTCTTCAAGAGACTGGATATCTGGGTTATAAGCCCCATACCACACCTATTGATCGGAATCCTCCTTTTGGGGATGAAACTTCACCTCTTCTAGATAAACCCGAGTCTTATCGTCGTCTGATTGGTAAATTAATTTACTTAACTGTCACTCGACCTGATATTTCCTATGCAGTTGGTCTTCTATCTCAGTTTATGCACCAACCTCGCAAGGTTCATTGGACTGGTGCACTCCGTGTTCTTTAGTTTTTGAAAGGTGCTCCTGGTAAAGGTCTTATTTATTGCAACTACGGCCATGTTGATATCATTGCTTATTCTGATTCTGGTTATGCTGGTGACCGTGGTGATCGAAAATCTACCTCTGGATACTGCACATATGTTGGTGGCAATCTTGTCACCTGGCGTAGTAAGAAACAAGGAGTTGTGTCCAGATCAAGTGCTGAAGCTGAGTACAGAGCTATGACACACACCGCTTGTGAGATGATGTGGATCCAATCTTTCCTGTCTGAGTTGGATTTTCCATGTAAGACTCCAATGAAGATGTTTTGCGATAATCAAGCAGCCATCTATATTGCAAGCAATCCTGTCTTTCATGAACGTACCAAACATATTGAAGTGGATTGTCATTATGTCCGTGATCTTGTTATGAAAGGTGTTATTGCTCCCCATCATGTATCATCTCGAGATGAGCTCGCTGACTTGTTTACAAAGGGTTTTGATGTTGGTGTTTTTACTTATCTATGCAATAAGTTGGGCATGCTTGATATCTATGCTCCAACTTGAGGGGGCGTGTTAGATTTATTCTTGGGCTTTATTTGGGTCTTTGTATTATGGGTCGTAGTTAGTCGAGTTAGTCTATAAATACTAGTCATGTAAACTCTTTTCTATTCAATTCTAAAATATTGTTCTATTCCACAGTACCAATACTGAACCATGAATGGCACACAAGAGAATACTCTACATTGGATGCTAAATCCTCTCACCATTGACAACTTCAGAATCTTCTTTCATGAAGACCTTGATTATTAGCCTGATCAAATGACTAGTAAGGAAGCCATAGGGGTTGATCGAACTCATCTAATCTTTATAATTGCACTCTTTATTGAACTCATAGAATCGCAGTAATATAGGAACATAATGAACCTTGAGTAGCTAGATAAGTTAACAAGTTAAAAATATATATATACAGTAGCAGAGAAGCATAGTGAACCTGAATGGCTAGATAAGTTGACAAAGGAAAAAAAATACAAATTAATGAACTATCACTATACTAATTAACCAGGTTTAGATAGTAAAATCTAGGATTGTTCAACATGTTTAACTTAATATACTTAACGGGTCCGTCTGTCAAGTCACTCCGTTCGATCCTCTGTCTGGTATCACGACTCAATTTTATCGAATGGCATCAGAAAGGTATGAAAGAGGGCTCTTTTGAGGCAAAGGAATATCGCAACGGATTTTCTGCCACTAGCACCGTCTTTTCTTTTCCGGTCAAGCGCTCCGCCCCACTCTTGCAAGGAATTCACTGTCTGGTATCACGACTCAATTTTATCGAATGACATCAGAAGGGTATAAAAGAGGGCTCTTTTAAGGCAAAGGAACATCGCAACGGATTTTCCGCCACTAGCACCGTCTTTTCTTTTCCGGTCAAGCACTCCGCCCCACTCTTACAAGGAGTGAGCTACAAGCCACAAGAACGTTCCTGCAGTTCTGTCATCGGATTGTACTCTTCCAATCCCTAGCTTCAATTGGTTAAGAGGTTCGGGCATCCTGGAAAAAAGGGAGCTCGCTCATTGCCTGTGGTAGGGCTACCTTGACGGTAGTTAGATGAAATGATCAAATTCACTCTTCTCTTCAATCCAAGTAGTATGAACTACCTAAGGAGATTGGTTCCAATATTGTCTTCCTCTCGCTAACCATGAAAAGTCAAATGTGATACTGCCCACAGCCCATAATTATTTAATGCATGAGGCGCTCAAAAGTAAGTAAGTACTATGGAGCCCAAAGCGCTAAGTGCAAGGTGTGGTGCACGTCTTACCGAATAAGGTGCTCTAGGTATAAATTTTTACAATTCAAATATATATTGGAAATTTCTACCAAAATATTTCACTAACAAAATTATAATGCACAAAATATTAAACAATAATATAAATATAAAATTCACTAGCATTCAAATATTGAAATAATTTATCTTCATAATTAAAATCATCTTCCCCAATCATTTCATTATCATCATCATGATGTTTCAGATTTGTATCCAGAATCTTCATCGAGGTCGATTCTTCCCCCTCTTCATCAATTAGTTGACTTGTAGAAGATTTTTCTCTTAGTTCTCAAAGAACAGTATCACAATGGTGCTGAAAATCAGCACCACAATGGTGAGTTCTTTATATGCAGCACCGTAGTTGGCGGAAGGAGTAAAATGAGAAACAAATGCTCCCTTTGGGAAATCTGAAAGTTGGGTGCGTGTTTTAAGAATTTCGCAACTTTAAATGCATCCTTTGGTCCATTGTCCTTTCAAATAACATTACCTATGACATGTTAAGAAAAAAAATGATCACTTGGTGACTTTTTGGTTCTCTATTTAATGGCCATGGGCATTCCAAAAAATCCTTCAGTCCTTTTACACATTGGTAGTTGATCTGTGATTTTAACTTGTAGTTCATCACCTTCACACATCCTGGATATACACTTATACAAACCCTTCACAACTTCGACTTCATTTTGTATTTTAGAATCCAAATAGAACTCTAGGTTTAAAAAATGGCCAATTGCATGCAAAGGTTGATGGAGTTGTATCGACCATCTTTTTTTAATTATATCAAAAATACCTAATTACTTATCTTCATTGCTATGAATGAGGCAGCAATAGCTTCCTTAGCCCTATCCATTGCCTCATAAATGTATCCCATTGCAAGCTTTTTTCCCCCAACAACCAAATAAAGAACTTTTACTAATGGACCGTCTATTTTTAAAACTTCAAGCTTTTTTTCCCCAACAACCAAATAAAGAACTTTTACTAATGGACCATCTTTTAAAACTTCAATAAGACGAGGAAAATCACGCCTTAAGCGCGCCTTAACCTCTCAAATGGCACACGCTTAAGCACGCTTCATTCAAGTATTGTGCCTAGGTCACTCCCCAAGCGCAAATGGCACGGCTGGCTACGCCTTATGCCTAGGCGCAACCAAGCACGCGCTTTTCATAACTATGATACTGCTGAACTCATACCAATGGATCTCAACTCTGTCCCCGGCACCAATCAAATAGTCTAAACGATTGCCCAAGGTTGGTTTTTTTGACTCCCTGGATTGGCTTAAGAAGGCTTACGTAGGATGCTAGCTTTTCAATGAAGGCTTGCAACGGGAGGGACCGAAGGGCTTGCAGTGGGCGAGGTAGGATGGTTTGTTTTCCTCCTTTCTACTGAACTCCTTCACTCCTCTTGGATTTGTTCCGTTGCCTCAAAAGTCGAGCCTTAATGATATCTAAATTTGCTTCCATCGCTGACTGTTGCACTTTCATTTACGTATTATATGGTGCACAAAGTCCTTGTGGAAGGGAAGACGTTACTTGTCCTCAAGCCGAAACCCTACCAATTGGGAAACCAACTCATTCAGTCGCTAGTCAAAGGCCCCTTGGAGCCTTGCAAAAGAAAGAGAAGAGGTTGGTCACGATAGGACTACGTACAACATCTTCGTTTATGAAGGTCCAGGTCCATAGCCCTAACTCAAAGATCCATATTCAGTTGATCCCAGGCACAGCTAATTGAAGAGCCACATTTCCGAGTTGTTTATCCAGTAGTCGAACCTTCGCCCGGAAGGTTGATGCAGCAATGGAATAAGTCACGTAGATGGGGCCCCTCCTAGAAGTTTGCTTCCCATTCACATTCTGTAAATCACTCCTGTATCTACTTTATGTATGACAACTAAAGGTTTGCTCTCATTGAAATATCATAATAATTTAACCACTATGAATCATGCCCTCCTTCGTTTTTAATAGCTGACACAGAATTTGGAGGCCAATCAATTTTCCATTCAATTTTGTTTTACATAAATCATAACAATAGCCTACTGAAATAGGACAATTAGATATCTAGCATTTCCTACACGCATGGGGTAAGAGTTCATAGACTTAAGTGGAAGACAAAAACATTGCATGTAGAGTCACTTCCCTTCGGTTTTAGGATACTAGCATGGCAATGGATCTGCTTGTGCAATTCATTCTCAAAGGGAACATAAAGGTCCAATCTTCCCAGAAGTGCTTAGATAGTTGGAAGAAAGTCCAAAAACTACAAAATTCTCTTGCGGACTCACCAATGGTTTCATTTCCCAAAACTCTATCCAGGGTCACCACTAATGAGTTCGGCACTGAAAAAGCAAGATCACCCGCCTGGCGAGAAAAATCAAATTTAACGAATATAAAAAGTGGGGAAGCTAACAAAGACGCCATAGGAGGTATAAACAACGCACAAAATCCCACCTGCAGATCCTCACTGGCCACGACGTAATGAATAGGGCGATGCTTCCCGTCATGCGAAGGTCTCTCCTTAAGGTCAACCTTGCACGGCGGTAATCCATGCTGGTGCAGCCAGGATTTGAGCTCCGCTCCCTCCGACCTAACTTTGTTGGAGGGGAGGGCCTGCGAGCTCGCCTCTGATCGAGCGACCAGAGTGTCGGCACCACAGGCTAGGCAAGGCTTCGGTCGACGGCTGGCAACCAAAGGGGCGCGTCGCCTCCGAACCCGGAAGGCGGGGAGGAGGGAGAGTCGCCGAGGGGAGTGAACGGGAGAGAATAAGCAGGGGTTCGGAAGGTGAGCAGCGACCATGGCGCCGGTGGGATAGGAGAACTTGGGGTTAGGGCTATTTGTTTGGGGAGCGGAGCTCAGCGGCAATGGCAGAGCATCAGCGCTATCTGAGAGTCGGAACACAAAGGCAATCTGTCCTTGGATAAATATATTAATATTATTATTTTAATTTATTATTAAATAACAGAGTATGTTAAAAGGTTAAAATCTAAACCTCTAAAATATTTTATTTTTTATACATTTTTAAATAATTATTAAAGAAATCTAAGCCATATAATATTTTATAAGTCATTTATATTATTTCATATTTGAATATAATTTTTCCTATTTTTTCATATTAAATTATATCTTTTTCTATTTATTTTCATATTAAATTATGTTTAACTTTTAAAAATTTATTTATATTAAATGATATCCTTTCCTATTTTTTGTTTATTTATTTTCATATTAAATTATAATTTTTACTATTTATTTTTATATTAAATATATTTTTTAATTTATACAAAAATATTCTAATAGGTTAGATTCTAACCATCTAAAATTTCCATTTGTATTTAAATCATCATTGTATTTCTCATACATTTGAAAAAATAAAAATAAAAAAATCAGTCCATTGTCGGCTTCCTATACCAACAAGACACAAACACTTTTGTTTCTCTCAATTTTTAGTTTTTCTTAGTATTCCAATTTTTATCTAATGCTAGTCGAGAGATACTTTTCTACCATATGCATAAAACTTATAAAAAAATCTCAAAATAAATAGATTTTAATCTTCCTTGCCTTATTTATTTACCTTTGTCAAAAATTATCTAACAATTTTATAAAAACTTGTATATGTAACTATTTTAAGAAAGAAAGATGCAAAATGATTCCGAGAGTTCCATTTTAAACATTTTAGATTTGTAAAACATTTTGGGGAAATTCGTTATGTAGATTGATACCTCATATTAATCCATGATTAAGATGGGTATGATAGGATCGAGCCCTTAGATAGAAGGAGGATATGGTGCTTGGCACTCGGATCTTAAGCGAGCGAGTGCTCGGGATTGCATTATGCTTAGTGCTCAAAATTCGAGAGTGGGTATTGATGATCATTGGGTGCTCGACGCCTAAGATTCGGGCTCGAGAGAGTTTAGGAATATGCTCGGAGGAAGGCTTAATCTAAAGATGAAGCATTTTAGAAATGGATGATCGATAATAAAGACAATTAGTAATGACAAATGTTAATCATTGTGCATATAGTTAGACGTTGGGGTTGTTATCGAGAGGGGGGTAATTAATGGAGCTCGACTATCATTGCAAAAGGAATATTATAATGCGAGTCATCACTCCCAATAAAAGGTATAAACGGAAAATAATAATGGTTATGTTTTTGGCTCATTGATCATCTCTTATTCTCCACTACGTTTCCAATTCCTTCTTTTACAAGTATCACTTTCATCACTTCGGACGATGGTACAATAGTCAGCACTTCGGTGATTAACTAGATATTTAAAATTTAAATCTCAACTATGATTCACTGTAAGATATTTTATCTCTAGTGGGATGACAAATTCAAGAATGTGCACTACTCGGGATAGATAACTATGAGTACTTTTTAATATTTATCCTGATAACTAATAGAAAATTTTTAGATCCGGATCAATTACCTTCGGAACATAAGTAGTTCAAAGAGTAAAATACCTAAATTATAAGAAGAAAAAAACTTTCACTTAAATATCATAAGAGTCACGTTTAGCACCCTTTGACCATGCATTAACTTTGGGCGAGAACATACTCTTTAGACTCCAAAATGACAAGGGGGGTACTCGGGAGTGAGCATCCAAATTCTACCGTATCAAATGGTATTTTCACCGAAAGCAATTTAACAAACAAAGTGGAAGACTTATGTCCTTTGATATGTTAGTAAGTCCTCAATATTGAAAATTAAGTTAATATTTAAATAAGTAGACAATTAGCAACATATGTGTTATTATTATTTTTTCTAATAGTTTGTTAATAACCAAAAGATGGATCATGTATCTTTTTGATGAGTTTTTTTAGTATATTTTAGGATGAATGCGGACGAACATCTCCTATATTATGTTCCTTAAATTAAAAAAAAATAACATAGTGCATGAAGCTCTCATCATACGGGGTCTCAAGGAAGGGTGAATTATATGTAGTTTTACCCTACTTTGTAAGAGGTTGTTTCCAAGACTCGAATCTGTGACCTTTTATTTCGCAAGGTGACAACTTTACTATTATGCCAAGACTCTCATTCAAAAGGACAACTTGGTACATAAAGCTCCCATTATGTGGGGTCCCAGGAAAAGATTTATTGTGCGTAGTCTTACCTTACTTTATAAGAGACTATTTTTACTTTACTATTATGCCAAGACTCTCATTCAAAAGGACAACTTGGTGCATAAAGCTCCCATCATGTGGGGTCCCAGGGAAAGATCTATTATGCGTAGTCTTACCTTATTTTATAAGAGACTATTTTTAGGACTCGAATCCGTGACTTTTTAGGTCATAAGGTGATAACTTTATCATTGCGCCAAAGTTCCTCTTCTTCCTTAAATTTACAAAAAATATATTTATTTTATAAGAGTTAGTGGACTTCATTATATAAATAAAAAAATTGACGTCCTTCTCATTTTCCTGATGCTAGTTGTTGGTCGCAGCTCCTTCTCTCCCAGATCTTAGCGAGGACTTCAGCCTATTTCAATCCTCATCTAGATCCGTTGAGATATTTGAGAACGCACCCATATTTGATATTATATATTAATTCGCATATTGTACTTTATATTAATCCGCATATTATACTATTGCTTTCTATATTATATTAGAACACATTTATTTTACTTAAAATCAATTTAATCTGTTACTCCAGAGGAGGAAAAGAACGAAGAAACAGAATGAAAAAACCACACTATTGATATCAAAAAACCAAACCTATATATAGGCTTTTACAATGAACCTATTCAACTCCACGTTCAACCACGCAGCAAACGATTAAATCAAAAAACTCGGACAACACTAAAAACTCGGACAAACTTATATCTACAGAAGACTCGGACAAAAACTTATCAACTCTTAACACCCTCCCTTAAACTGAAGTCGGTAGAAAACAGTTTAAGAAAAAATAATAGCAGCACGCGAACAAACTCCAAGTAGACCACGTAACCTCACAAATGTAGCTAATTTGAGAGGCTTGGTCTGTATATCTGCAACTTGATCTTCACTGCGACAATAAATCAGTTTGATTGTTCTATCATTGCTGAGATCTCTTAAAAAATAATACTTCACATCGATATGTTTGCTTCTGCCATGTAGCACAGGATTCTTAGAGAGTTTGATTGCTGAATTATTATCACAAAAAACTGTAGTAGCTTCAACTTGTTTGAACTGAAGCTCTTCAAGAATTTTTCTCAACCAGATAGCATGACAAGCACAAGCTGTTGCAGCAATAAATTCAGCTTCTGTAGTTGACAAGGAAACAATTGGTTGCTTCTTAGAAGACCATGATACGGCTCCTGTGCCCAGCATAAATACATAGCCTGAAGTACTTTTTCTATCATCTTGATCTCCTGCATAATCGCTGTCAGTAAATCCGAACAACTCCAATTTTTCACCTTTCTTGTAGAATAGTCCAAAATCTTTAGTTCCTTGTAGGTAACGAAGAATTCTCTTGGCAGCTAACAGATGTATTTCTGTTGGATTCTCCATGTATCTACTTATTAAACTCACAGAATACATTATGTCTGGCCTTGTCGCAGTTAAATACATCAAACTGCCAACAATTTGCTTATAAATTGTACTGTCCACCTTCTTCCCTTCATGATCCTTGTTTAGCTTCAAGCCAAACTCAGTTGGAGTGCTTACAGGATTGCAATCTTTCATTTGAAACCTGTCCAAAATTTCTTGCACATACTTCTTTTGAGAAATAAAGATTCCTTTAGTTGATTGCACTACTTCCATGCCAAGGAAGTAATGCATCATTCCAAGATCAGACATTTCAAATTCAACCATCATGGATTTCTTAAATTCCTGAAATAAGAAATCATCAGTTCCAGTAAATATGAGATCGTCTACATATAGGCAGACAATGAGCAATTTCCCTTTATCTCCAATTTTAATAAAGAGTGTGTACTCATATGGACATTTGTGAAAGCCTTCTTTGAAGAAATAAGACTCAATGCGACTATACCAAGCTCGTGGAGCTTGTTTTAATCCATAGAGAGCTTTCTTTAATCTAGATACTTTATGCTCATTTCCGATCTTAATATAACCAAGGGGTTGTTCTACAAATACCTGTTCCTCCAAGTTTCCATGCAAGAATGCTGATTTGACATCTAACTGGTAAATAGACCACGAGTTTTGTGCCGCTAATGCAATCACCAATCTGATTGTGTCATGTCTTGCAACGGGAGCAAAAACTTCTGTATAATCAATCCCATACTCTTGCTTATATCCCTTAGCTACCAGACGCGCCTTATACTTATCAACTTCACCATTTTCTTTTATCTTTGTTTTGAAGACCCACTTCACACCAATGGTTTTGTGCCCTTTCGGAAGATCAGTCAACTCCCAAGTATCGTTTCTTTCAATGGCTTCAATTTCATCATCCATCGCCTTACGCCATTTTGCATCTTTGACAGCACTTTCAAAGGTTGTCGGATCACAATCTGAAAATAAAGCAAAATGTATAAGAGGATCATCACCTTGATCAATTCCAGTCACCTCGTAATTAGACATCCATGCTGGTCTTCTTCGAACACGTTGTGGCCTTTGCGATTCTGCTTCCATTGGACTTTGATCTGTTATAGGAATATTTTGAGAGACTTCCTCATGGTGCTCATCCTCCATAGGTTGTTGTACTTTCTCATTATCATCAAGATCTGCTGGGATAATTTTTTTAACGCCATTTTGATTCCATGGCCAAGTGCCTTTTTCATCAAAAACAACATCACGGCTTATAATGATTTTCTTAGTGCAAGGATTATACAATCTATAAGCTTTCGATGTATTACTTATACCAAGAAAAATGCATTTTTCACCTTTGTTGTCTAGCTTCTTTCTCCTTTCATCTGGAATATGGGCATAAGCGATACATCCAAAAACCCGAAAATGATCAACCGTTGGTTTTCTTCCACTCCAAGCTTCCTCTGGTGTCATATTTTGAACAGATAATGTGGGACTTCTATTCAATATATGGATGCTCCAATTAACTGCTTCTGGCCAAAAATTTTTAGGAACACCACTTGTCGTCAGAAGGCTTCGCACCATATTCATAATAGTGTGATTCTTCCTCTCGCATATACCATTCTGTTGGGGTGTGTAAGCAGCTGTAAGTTGCCTTCTGATTCCGTGATTCTCATAGAAATTTGCAAATTCATGTGAGTTATATTCTCCACCATGATCTGTACGCAAAACTTTAATCGAGTTCCCAATTTCTTTCTCGACAAGTACTTTATAATTTTTGAAAGCAGTAAAAGCTTCGAATTTTTCTTGCAAAAAATAAATCCATATTTTGCGACTGTAATCATCAATAAAGGTAATTATGTATCTTTTACCTCCATTAGAATGTGGTGTTATTGGCCCGCAAATATCTGAATGGACAAGCTCCAATGCCGCCTTTGCTCTCCAAGATTTTCCTTGTGGGAATTGATTACGGTGTTGTTTGCTAACAACACATTCTTCACAAACTTGAGAAGGAGTTGAAATTTGAGGGAGACCGACTACCATATTCTTCTGTTTTAGTGTTTTTAACCCACTAAAATTTAAATGTCCATAGCGAAAGTGCCATAACCATGCTTCATCATCAAATTTTGCTGAAAAACATGAATGAGATGTAGTATGAAGATAAAGCGGAAACATACGATTAGCTGTCATGTTAACTTGCGCAATTAAGCCCAACTTTGCATCTTGAATGCGACAAACTCCTTCTTTAATAGCAATTTCATATCCTTTTTCTTGTAGCTGACCCACACTAAGCAAATTAGTCTTTAAATCTGGCACAAAAAGAACATTAGAGATAGTATGGGTAGTATCTCCTTTTGCTTATATGGTTACCTTTCCCTTTCCCATAACAGAAATTGTAGAGTTATCGCCAAATTTGACAGAGCTGCGAAAGGTTTCATCCAAGTCAGAAAATGTATCTTTTTCTCCAGACATGTGATTGCTGCAGCCTGTATCCAAATACCATACATGTCGTTGTGTTTTTTCTTTCTCATGACACACCATCAAAAGAGACACTTCTTCTTCTTCTGCAAAGTTAGTCTGATCTCCATTTTGCCTTTTCAAATTAGTATAGCATTCTGATTTATAATGGTCATACCTATGACATCGGTAACATTCAACATTGGACTTGTCTGTTGACTTTGTTCTATTCGTCGTTGAATAATGACCTCCACCCCCTCCTTTTTGAAAATAATTCTCTTGATGTTGATTGTGTTGTTGGTTTCCACGATCGTTGTTATTTCTACCTCCTCTTCCTCGACCTCTGCCTCTTCCTCGTCCTCTATCACTTCTATCATTTGTAGAGTAATTTTCTGATAAAGCCTTCAATGCTTGCTCCTCTTTTTCATATTGATTGATTTTCTGCTCATGAACCAATAATGAACTTTGTAATTCATCAATTGAAAGTAGACTTACATCGTTTGCTTCTTCAATGGCGCAGACAACAAAATTAAATTTTGATGTCATAGATCGAAGAATTTTTTCAATGATGAGAACATCCTCTGTCTTGTCGCCAAGGATTCGCATTTTGTTGACGATTGCCATCGTTCTTGAAAAATATTCTGCAACTGATTCTCCTGATTTCATTCGGAGCATTTCAAACTCTGAACGAAGTGCTTGAAGCTGCTGCCTCTTAGCTCTTGTTGTACCTTGGTACTTCTTTTTCATAGAATCCCAGATATCTTTTGCGGTATCCTTGCAGAGAATGGTTTCCAAGATTGAGCGATCAATAGCTTGGAAAAGATAATTCTTTGCTTTAAGATCTTTCAATTTCGCATCTGTTAGATCTTTCAATTGCGCATCTGTTAGCGCAACACCTTCTATCGATTCTGCTACTCCAGAAATCACAACCGTCCAATATTCTTTGGACCTTAAAAAATTCTCCATGAGCATGCTCCAATGGTCATAGTGACCATCAAAGCGTGGAATCGCAGGTTGCACAAAATTATTTTCAAATGCCATTGAAGAAGATAATTTATCACACAAAATAGGAGCAATTTAATAAATCACCACCGTCGAAGTGCAAAAACTGTTTAAAAGTTTTGATACCCAGTGCCGGTGTTATGATTCCTCGTGTCTGCTCGCTGACGATCGCCTCTGGTCTCCAATTTGTGACGCCGGTGCCGGTGTTATGATTCCTCGTGCAAAGCTCTGATACCACTGTTACTCCAGAGGAGGAAAAGAACGAAGAAACAGAATGGAAAAACCACACTATTGATATCAAAAAACCAAACCTATATATAGGCTTTTACAATGAACCTATTCAACTCCACGTTCAACCACGCAGCAAACGATTAAATCAAAAAACTCGGACAACACTAAAAACTCGGACAAACTTTTATCTACAGAAGACTCGGACAAAAACTTATCAACTCTTAACATAATCTCTATCTGATTGCTTCTCTATTTGCAATTTAAAATATCAAACATAAAACTAATATAATATCAAACATAAACCATAGCCCCAGAGGCTATGGTGCAACGGTAAAATCGCTAGTAGTTAACCCAGACATTCTCGATTCGATCCCCAACTATGACGCATTTTGCAAGAATTTTTCCTCCAAATGGGGCGCGAAGCCCCAAGGTTCAATTTATCTGCTCCTGGTTCATCATTTTTTTACGATGTGAAAAAAGACAATTTGTTCATTCAACGTCTCGCCAGTCTATCACAAGCAGGGGCGGAGCCACCCTTGGGCTAGGGTGGGCTCCAGCCCAACCTCATTTAAAAAAAAATTAATAGTTTTGATTAGTTTTTTATTAATCATAAATTTATTAATGGGTAAAATATCAAATTAAAAACAATTAATTTTAAAAATAAAATATCAAATAAGAATGATAAATTTTATAAAAATCATTACATTTATAAATTAATAAACATATTAATTTTAATTTATTTAATATTTTTATCTTGAACTTGTTAATAGTAAAGTCTATTTTTCTCTCCACATTATCATTTCTTTTCCTTTAATTTTATTCTAATTTATTAATTTCGTCGCTGACAAATAGCCTGGTCACTCGAGAGATGGTCGATAAGGCGCTCATGAGGGGGGCACTGCCTCGCCAGGCGATCAGGAATTGCTTCGTGTGTGACCGCTCGCGAAGCGAGTGCACGCAAGGTGAACACTGCCTCCCAAGGCAACTAGTAACAGCTTCGCGTGCGATCACTTTGCGAGCAATAACACGTGAGGTGGCCATTGCTTTGTTAGGCAATGAGCGACATAAGTTTAGGTATGCAAACATAAGTTATATCTCATAATTTTATTTAACATAAATTAATATGATATCAAATCTATTTCTTTTTCATCTTCTATAAAATCTTATACAAAGATGGTCAATTATTCAATTTTAATTGTTTGTTCGTAATTCTTGATACTTCAACTCTCAAGGTTTTCAATTCTGTCAGCCCTAGGTAATTTTAAATTCTGGCTACGCCCTTGATCACAAGGCTAACACGGAGAGAGTAAATCACGGAAGTTACTAATCTGGATGTTGTGGCTAGCGCATAAAGAAGGTGGGTACACTGGCTTTATCAAATGTTGATTTTCAGATCTCAAGATGGTGACATCCACTCTCTAATTATCGGTCTATCCCATGAGTTAATATTGTTTAATCTCGAACAACATAAAACTTGATTCAATTCACTCATTTATAATCTAGGTATAATTAATCTTATCTTAATTTCCAAAACTAAGCTGCCTTATGCAAGACATAATTAAATCCTAACTTTATTTTCCAAACCGAAAAAATTAATGAATTAATTTGGATGAATAACGATTGGTTCAATTCAAAATAAAATTTTCATCGGGCACTAAAATAAATAAGGAAGCTCAAGCCGAGTGACTTAAAAACTCAACATCCATGATTAGTGATTACATACCCTATCTGTGATTTTCCAAACTAAGATATGTATCATATGGCGTAATTAATTCACACTCTACAATTTATAGCTAATAAATTTGATTCACCGTTATAAAATAACCTCCAACAACCTAATCTCACAAGACCAACGTTAGTTAGTTAGTTGTTTTTTTGATTAAAAGGATTATGATTCTATTCTATTTTTGGCCTCAGCAGTACGCCCCGCCCAACTCAGTGGGAGTTAGTCTGTTGGCACCGAGTAGCTGGGCCGAGGACACTCGGTCAGTGGATAAGAACAAATGAACTTCCTTCTCCAGCAAGCCAACCATTCCCACCCTTTTCCAACTCCCCCGCCTCAAACCTTCATACCTCGCCTAGCGGCCGGCGATGCTGCTCTACGCCACCCCCGTCTCCTACATTCCCCGCTGTTACAACATGGACCTCCACTTGGAAGCTCCATACCGTCTTGTTCACCCTGATCCCCTCCATCAGGCCCTCGTCACCCTCTCCCCTTATCGGGGCAAGTCGGGCCTAAGCCGCCATCTTTCGCCAATCGCCCGAGTCCACTCGTCTCATCCCGTCGTCCTGCAGTCCTCATCCGATGCCGAGGTTCTGATCCCCTCCTCCGTCGCCGCTGTGGCCGCCGCCATCCGGCGTGCTTCGCCTTCGTCGCCCGTGGAATTCACACGGAGAGTGGAGAAGCAGGGAAAGGGCGGGCTTGTCCTTCCCAGCCCTGACTTCCAACGAATATGCTTTGATCAACTCGCTTTGTTTCGTATGGTCGTCAATCCCAATGTCATCTTGTCGGTTAGCGCACAATGATTCTTCTTTAGTTTATTGATGTAGTTTTTCACAAGTGTTATAGTTGAGTACATGTGGCTTAACTGTTGAATAATAACTTAATTTTGTTCATTAACTCTAGAGAATACTCCTAGAGCATTTTCTTAACATCTAGTCATGTAGAGTTACTTAAGAGTTTTGTATGTGTCCCTTAAAGAGTCCCTTTTGTGTGTATAAATATGCCTTTGTAGTTGACATTTCAAATGAATCAAGTAGATTAATAATAATTGTTATTGCGTTCTGCTCCATTCTCTCTCTCTCTCTAAAGATCTTTATCTTCATTCTCTCCAACAAAGTGGTATAAGAGCCAAGTTTGGAGTGCTCAAGTGATGGCCAACAATGGAGCTTCTTCTTTTCATTTTCCCCATCTCACAAAAGAGAATTATGAGACATGGTGTCTAAGGATGAAAGCAGTGCTTGGTTCTCAAGATGTCTGGGAGATTGTAGAGAAAGGCTATGAGAAGCCTCAAAATGAAGATAATTTACCTCAAGTAGACAAGGATTCTTTGTCAAAGACAAAGAAGAAGGATCAACTAGGCCTCACCTGTAGCGACCCGCCTTCTCTGCCCTAGACGGATCGTTACTTTTCTCTGCTTCTCGACTCTAATGCACAACTAATAGAAATGCGGAAATTTTTTTTTTCTTTTTAAATTCATCTAAGAATGATATTCTAACTTAAGTAGTCATGCATGATACCATGTCACACTTCTTTCCTCAAAAACTCGTAAAATGATACTTATTGAAACCTGCCTCACCCAACTCAACCTTCGGGTATCAGTCGACTGATAGGCCTGAATTCTGAATTTACAGGTTTCGGCACTTGCTTCAAAACTCCACCAAACCTATACTTTCGAGCCATATAGAATTATGACACCATTTCTATACTCTATGTCAGTTTTCTAAACAATTTAGCCAATCAAAACAAATCCATAAACTTGAAATTAGGACTTTTGCGGAAGAAAATAAACTATTCAAGTTATATGAACTTTAACAATAAAGTTTGTATCAATCTTGACTCCTATGTATTCATAACACCAAATACATGTTCTATAACCTTGCCAAAGCATTGTGAAATGTGTATGTAACTTTTCTAAACATATTTAAGAAGTAAAACTTGATTCAAGGAGAAATTAATACTATCATGGCACATGCATCTATTTCTCTAACAAAGTATCAATATCTCTAATTACTCACATTTCTACTCATCCAATGCAATCATAAGAATATGTAGGCTAAAAGAAATAACATGGAATCTATACTCTAAGAAATTGAGTATGTAAAACTATCCAAAAACTTATATGTTCGCTAACTCCATAAAACAAGAACTTGAAATCTGAATAAACTATAACATTGTAATTTAAATAGTTAAATTGTCTCGTCTCAAAGATCTCTCCAAAATCAGCCACCACACACACTTTTCTCAGCACCGCCTCGTCGCCTTCCTTCAGAATTGCTTGCCTTTACCTTTATCTGCAATAAGAGGAAATGCATCTAGTAAGCAAAAAGCTTAGTAAGTACTATCTAGCTCACAAAATCTCAAAATGTGCAAACATGCTTCTAGAACAATATGAAAATCATATGAGATACTAATATGCTTGAAAGAAAACTAAGAACATGTATAACTCCAAACATGCATACTCAAGCAATAATAAATCTCGATTTACTTTTCTTGGCTCAACTTGAAACTTTAGCTATTCTTTATCTTTTGAAAACTTTCTTAAACTTTCGAAAAGTTTGCTAAAGCATATACTTGAAAATAATAATCACTTGGATCCACTGAAGACGTAAGTACCATCTGATGCGCGTTCCCTAAAAGGTTGGGGTAGCGAGCCACCAATCCTAATAGAGCAGACCTTGGTCTACCAGGGCCAAGACTTTGGAATTGGACACCTGGATTTCTTTAACGACGCCCTTGGACGCCGGGTACTGGCCTTATAAAATAAAATAGCTTTTCTTTCTTTTCTTTCTTATCTGTAAATGCCTTGGCATTTTCTCGAGCACCTTGCGTGCTAAAATCCCTAAGTCTTGACTTTTGGGGATTTCTTAAGGCCTTGGCCTTTTCTTTTCTTATTTTTATCTTCTCTTTTCTTTTCTCATAACTTTTCTTAGCCCTAATCTCATATAGGGTGCTTAATCAACTTATACAAATATATAATGAACTAATATCACATGCCAAAAATCATAAACTAAAGAAACTATCTCTTTTAAAACTTTTAAAGGAAATTCTCGCGGAAAAACCGCCTCTTACTGCAGGTGAGCAGTACTTACATTGATATCTTGGACTTACAACCAAGATTGACGTCTAGAGCTCGGAAGAAACTTGAGATCTCGGAGAATTCTTCGCGCCTACGCGTTCCTCTCGTCGCGGGGATCCCGAATATAGGAATATCTCTTGGAGGAGAGCTTTGGCCGGCCCTCTAGGGCTTGGTGTGGCGTGCGCACAAGAGAGGAGAGGGAGAGGGGTCGGCGAAATTTGGGAGAGGGAGAGGGTTTGAGAGAAAATAAAACTTCTCTCTTTAACAATCTATTTATACTTATGGGGCGGATCGACCTAACTACCCCTTAAATATACTTCTCTCCATCCCTTGTTGTGCTTGATACCCTAGCCCAGTTGGTCGCGCGCTTGGCTGGTCCCTGCTGGTCGCGGGTTCGAACCACCGGCTGCCCTTAAGTGGTTTTTCCTTTTTTTTTCTTTCTCCTTTTTTTTTTTAAATACCAAACGGACTCGGAAAATTCCATAAAAATATTCTAAAAATTCCTAAAAATATCTAGAATATTTCTAAACCATTTTTAAATAATTCTAAGGACTTTAAGAACTAAAAATGGGAATTTTGGGGCGTTACAATCCCCCATACCTTATAAAAAGTTCGTCCTCGAACTTAGAATAATTCTGGATATCTTTCTCTCATGCTGTCCTCACGTTCCCAAGTAGCCTCCTCATGCTTTTGATTCTGCCAGATGACCTTCACTAGTGGCACTTCTTTGTTTCTTAATCTTTTAACTGCTTTGTCCACTATCTGTGTCGGTCTGCTCTCATAACTAAGATCTTCTTGGATCTGTACTGACTGAGGCTGAATCACTTGGCTAGGGTCGTGAATACACTTCTTTAGCATAGAGACATGAAAGGTACTGTGGATAGCTGACATATCTTCTGGTAAGTCCAGCTCATAGGCTACCTTCCCAACTCTCTTTATAATATTATAGGGTCCTATGTAGCGAGGACTCAGCTTGCCCTTCTTGCCAAATCTCATCACTCCCTTCATAGGAGCGACCTTGAGAAATACTGAATCTCCAACTTGGAATTCAAGTGGCCTACGGCGTGTGTCAGCATAACTTTTCTGTCGACTCTGGGCAGTCTCAATCCTCTGGCGGATCGTCTGGATAGCCTGAGTGGTCTCATCTATAAGCTCAGTCTGGCTGTCTAGTCCTGACTCCATCTCTTTTTTCTCACCAGCTTCTTGCCAACATATGGGTGATCTACATTTCCTGCCATATAATGCCTCATAAGGTGCCATCCTGATGGTGGCCTGATAGCTATTGTTGTAGGCAAACTCAGCTAAGCACAGAAATTTGCACCAACTACCTTTAAAGTCCAATGCACAAGCCCTGAGCATGTCTTCTAAAATCTGATTTACTCTCTCTGTTTGTCCATCTGTCTGGGGATGGAAAGCTGTGCTGAACTGAAGTCTGGTGCCTAGGGCGTCCTGAACACACCTCCAAAAATGGGAGATGAACCGCCCGTCTCTGTCAGAAACGATCGACTTCGGAACTCCGTGAAGTCTGATTACTTCTTTCACGTACAGCTGTGCTAACTGCTCTACCGAATGCGATAACTTGATGGCTAGGAAGTGGGCAGACTTGGTCAATCTGTCCACTATCACCCAAATTGCATCGTGTCCATGGGTGGTTCTTGGAAGACCTGTGATAAAGTCCATGGATATTTCTTCCCACTTCCACTCTGGAATGGAAAGTGGCTGTAGCACTCCTCCTGGTCTCTGGTGTTCTGCTTTGACTCTCTGGCAGGTCAAGCAGGTACTGATATATCTGGCCACGTCTCGCTTGAGTCCAGACCACCAGAATCTTTTCTTTAAATCTTGATACATCTTGGTAGAACCAGGATGCATAGAGTATGGGGTACTGTGGGCCTCTTCTAGAATATTCTTTCTTAGTTCCTCATCATTGGGGACGCAAAGGCGGTCTCCAAAATAGAGGATGCCACTGTCTGATACTCGAAACTCTGAATTTTCTGCCTCTTGGATCCCCTGCTTGATCTTCTGGATCCCTGGGTCTTGATCTTGCTTTTCTTGTATATCCTTTAGCAGGGTTGACTCTAGGGTCAATGCAGAAAATTGCCCAACCATAACCTCGACTCCAAAATCTTTTATTTCTTTCTGAAGTGGTGGAGACAGTGATGATAGGGCCATCAGTGCTGCACAGGATTTTCTGCTCAGTGCATCTGCCACTTTATTAGCTTTACCTGGGTGGTAGAGGATTTCACAGTCATAATCCTTGACCAACTCTAGCCACCTGTGCTGCCTCATATTCAGATCCTTCTGAGTGAAGAAGTACTTCAAACTCTGATGGTCTGTGAAGATTCTGCACTGCACTCCATACAGGTAGTGTCTCCAGAGCTTCAGTGCAAACACCACAGCTGCTAGCTCAAGGTCATGCGTAGGATAATTCTTCTCGTAGTCCTTGAGCTGTCTGGAGGCATATGCTATTACTTTACCGTCTTGCATGAGGACAGCTCCAAGGCCCATCTTGGATGCATCACTGTAGATGTCAAAGGCCTTGTCACTCTCTGGAACAGTCAGGATGGGAGCACTGGTCAGTCTCTTCTTCAGCTCTAGAAAACTGTGCTCGCATTTATCTGACCATTCAAACTTCTTGTTCTTTCTGGTCAAGGCTGTGAGTGGAGAGGCTATTCTGGAAAAGTCCTCCACAAATTTTCTGTAGTATCCTGCCAGGCCTAAGAAGCTTCTGATTTCACTGGCATTCTTGGGTCTACACCAGTTGCTGACTGCTTCTATCTTGGCTGGATCAACTTGAATGCCTTCTGTGGATACAATGTGACCTAGGAAGGTCACCTGATCTAGCCAAAACTCACACTTTGAGAATTTTGCATAGAGCTTCTCCTGCTGAAGGATCTGCAGCACTATCCTCAAGTGTGTAGCATGGTCCTCTGGAGTCTGTGAGTATATGAGAATATCATTAATAAATACAATGACGAATTTATCGAGATACTCCCTGAAGATGTGGTTCATCAGCTCCATGAAGACTGCTGGAGCATTGGTTACTCCAAAAGGCATTACTACAAATTCGTAGTGGCCGTATCTTGTCCTGAAGGCCGTCCTGGGGATGTCACTTTCTTTAACCTTCAGCTGATGATACCCAGAACGCAGATCTATCTTCGAGAACACTGTAGCCCCTTTGAGTTGATCAAATAAATCATCTATTCTAGGAAGGGGGCACTTGTTCTTGATGGTTACCTTGTTCAGAGCTCGGTAGTCTATGCACAGACGCATAGACCCATCCTTCTTCTTGACGAAAAGTACAGGAGCTCCCCAGAGTGAATGACTCGGGCGAATGAAGCCCTTGTCTAGTAGCTCCTGGAGTTGCTCTTGTAATTCCTTCAACTCTGCTGGAGACATACGATATGGGGCCTTCGAGACCGGACCGGTACCGGGCACTAGCTCGATCTCGAATTCCACTTCTCTGTTGGGAGGTAGTCCAGGTAATTCTTCTGGGAATACTTCTGGATATTCGCAGACTACCCGTACATCCTCCTGCTTGAGTTCCTTCTTTGCTTCTGAGTCCACTATGTGTGCAAGAAAACCAGCACACCCTTGCTCTAGCATCTGGTGGGCTGCCAAGGCTGAGAGAAATTTCTGAGTCTTCCTCCTTGGGGCTCCTTGAAACTCGAAGGGTGGTTCTCCTTCTGGGCTGAAAACCACCTTCCTTCTACGGCAGTCCACTGAAGCGCTGTACTTGCTGAGGAAATCCATGCCTAGTATGATGTCGAAGTCTTGCATCGCAAGGACTATCAGATCGACATATAGCTCTCGGTCTGAAATCTTGATTGGCACAGCCCGGAGCCTCT
>JAGFNQ010002700.1:239789-300033 GCA_024364735.1 Boesenbergia rotunda
TACACTTGCTCGTACAGATCGCCGTTAGGAACTCTCGTTACAAATTCTTCATAGTTCACCGATAAATGGCGAACACTCGCTGAGAGAGAGAGATGCAAATCCGTGCCAGGTTCCATGACAGAACATTCCTCTGCAGCAACATGTCGGGCAAAGTCATGGAAAACATCATGCATCACGTACCTTTGCTGGTGGCTGTCGTGATCGAAATGTGAATACTGCAAGAAAGAGCTTTCTTTGAGTGTCTTGAGGTAGTCGATGCCGACGTCTTCCATCTGTTGTCCTGACAAGAGAAATAAAAGAAACTTGAAAAGGAAATATATGCTACGGGGACAAGAGAGAACACAAAACCCTTTTTACTTGATGATTAACAAAAAAGGAACAGAGCCTATTTATAGGCTTTTACAGCTGAATAATTCAACCATTATCTCCTAAAACTACTCAATAGGCAAAAGAATAGGCAAGAGAATAGGACAAACCAAAGACTCGGACTATTGACCAAAACCTCCAAAGAGATAAAGTTTTTAAATCTTATCACCCTCCCTTAAACTGAAATATGTAGAAATCAGTTTAAAGCAAAACAACGGTAGCACGTGAACAAACTCCAGGAAGACCACGCAATCTCACAAATGTGGCTAACTTGAGAGGCTTAGTCTGTATATCTGCAACTTGATCTTCACTTCGACAATAAACTAGTTTGATCGTTCCATCATTATTGAGTTCTCTTAAAAAATAGTACTTCACATCGATATGTTTACTTCTGCCATGTAACACAGGACTCTTAGAGAGTTTGATTGCTGAGTTGTTGTCACAAAAGACTGTAGTAGCTTCAATCTGTTTGAATTGAAGCTCTTCAAGAATTCTTCTCAACCAGATAGCTTGACAAGCACAAGCTGTTGCAGCAATAAATTCAGCTTCTGTAGTTGACAAAGAGACAATTGGTTGCTTCTTAGAAGACCATGATACGGCTCCTGTGCCCGAAGCATAAATACATAGCCTGAAGTACTTTTTCTATCATCTTGATCTCCTGCATAATCGCTGTCAGTAAATCCGAACAACTCCAATTTTTCACCCTTCTTGTAGAATAGTCCAAAATCTTTAGTTCCTTGTAGGTAACGAAGAATTCTCTTGGCAGCTAACAGATGTATTTCTGTTGGATTCTCCATGTATCTACTTATTAAACTCACAGAATACATTATGTCTGGCCTTGTCGCAGTTAAATACATCAAACTGCCAACAATTTGCTTATAAATTGTACTGTCCACCTTCTTCCCTTCATGATCCTTGTTTAGCTTCAAGCCAAACTCAGTTGGAGTGCTTACAGGATTGCAATCTTTCATTTGAAACCTGTCCAAAATTTCTTGCACATACTTCTTTTGAGAAATAAAGATTCGTTTAGTTGATTGCACTACTTCCATGCCAAGGAAGTAATGCATCATTCCAAGATCAGACATTTCAAATTCAACCATCATGGATTTCTTAAATTCCTGAAACAAGAAATCATCAGTTCCAGTAAATATGAGATCGTCTACATATAGGCAGACAATGAGCAATTTCCCTTTATCTCCAATTTTAATAAAGAGTGTGTGCTCATATGGACATTTGTGAAAGCCTTCTTTGAAGAAATAAGACTCAATGCGACTATACCAAGCTCGTGGAGCTTGTTTTAATCCATAGAGAGCTTTCTTTAATCTATATACTTTATGCTCATTTCCGAACTTAATATAACCAAGGGGTTGTTCTACAAATACCTGTTCCTCCAAGTTTCCATGCAAGAATGCTGATTTGACATCTAACTGGTAAATGGACCACGAGTTTTGTGCCGCTAATGCAATCACCAATCTGATTGTGTCATGTCTTGCAACGGGAGCAAAAACTTCTGTATAATCAATCCCATACTCTTGCTTATATCCCTTAGCTACCAGACGTGCCTTATACTTATCAACTTCACCATTTTCTTTTATCTTTGTTTTGAAGACCCACTTCACACCAATGGTTTTGTGCCCTTTCGGAAGATCAGTCAACTCCCAAGTATCGTTTCTTTCAATGGCTTCAATTTCATCATCCATCGCCTTACGCCATTTTGCATCTTTGACAGCACTTTCAAAGGTTGTCGGATCACAATCTGAAAATAAAGCAAAATGGTGTAAGAGGATCATCACCTTGATCAATTCCAGTCACCTCGTAATTAGACATCCATGCTGGTCTTCTTCGAACACGTTGTGGCCTTTGCGATTCTGCTTCCATTGGACTTTGATCTGTTATAGGAATATTTTGAGAGACTTCCTCATGGTGCTCATCCTCCATAGGTTGTTGTACTTTCTCATTATCATCAAGATCTGCTGGGATAATTTTTTTAACGCCATTTTGATTCCATGGCCAAGTGTCTTTTTCATCAAAAACAACATCACTGCTTATAATGATTTTCTTAGTGCAAGGATTATATAATCTATAAGCTTTCGATGTATTACTTATACCAAGAAAAATGCATTTTTCACCTTTGCTGTCTAGCTTCTTTCTCCTTTCATCTGGAATATGGGCATAAGCGATACATCCAAAAACCCGAAAATGATCAACCGTTGGTTTTCTTCCACTCCAAGCTTCCTCTGGTGTCATATTTTGAACAGATAATGTGGGACTTCTATTCAATATATGGATGCTCCAATTAACTGCTTCTGGCCAAAAATTTTTAGGAACACCACTTGTCGTCAGAAGGCTTCGCACCATATTCATAATAGTGCGATTCTTCCTCTCGCATATACCATTCTGTTGGGGTGTGTAAGCAGCTGTAAGTTGCCTTCTGATTCCGTGATTCTCACAGAAATTTGCAAATTCATGTGAGTTATATTCTCCACCACGATCTGTACGCAAAACTTTAATCGAGTTCCCAATTTCTTTCTCGACAAGTACTTTATAATTTTTGAAAGCAGTAAAAGCTTCGGATTTTTCTTGCAAAAAGTAAATCCATATTTTGCGACTGTAATCATCAATAAAGGTAATTATGTATCTTTTACCTCCATTAGAATGTGGTGTTATTGGCCCGCAAATATCTGAATGCACAAGCTCCAATGCCGCCTTTGCTCTCCAAGATTTTCCTTGTGGGAATTGATTACGGTGTTGTTTGCTAACAACACATTCTTCACAAACTTGAGAAGGAGTTGAAATTTGAGGGAGACCGACTACCATATTCTTCTGTTTTAGTGTTTTTAACCCACTAAAATTTAAATGTCCATAGCGAAAGTGCCATAACCATGCTTCATCATCAAATTTTGCTGAAAAACATGAATGAGATGTAGTATGAAGATAAAGCGGAAACATACGATTAGCTGTCATGTTAACTTGCGCAATTAAGCCCAACTTTGCATCTTGAATGCGACAAACTCCTTCTTTAATAGCAATTTCATATCCTTTTTCTTGTAGCTGACCCACACTAAGCAAATTAGTCTTTAAATCTGGCACAAAAAAAACATTAGAGATAGTATGGGTAGTATCTCCTTTTGCTTGTATGGTTACCTTTCCCTTTCCCATAACAGAAATTGTAGAGTTATCGCCAAATTTGACAGAACTGCGAAAGGTTTCATCCAAGTCAGAAAATGTATCTTTTTCTCCAGACATGTGATTGCTGCAGCCTGTATCCAAATACCATACATGTCGTTGTGTTTTTTCTTTCTCATGACACACCATCAAAAGAGACACTTCTTCTTCTTCTGCAAAGTTAGTCTGATCTCCATTTTGCCTTTTCAAATTAGTATAACATTCTGATCTATAATGGCCATACCTATGACATCGGTAACATTCAACATTGGACTTGTCTGTTGACTTTGTTCTATTCGTCGTTGAATAATGACCTCCACGCCCTCCTTTTTGAAAATAATTCTCTTGATGTTGATTGTGTTGTTGGTTTCCACGATCGTTGTTATTTTTACCTCCTCTTCCTCGACCTCTGCCTCTTCCTCGTCCTCTATCACTTCTATCATTTGTAGAGTGATTTTCTGATAAAGCCTTCAATGCTTGCTCCTTTTTTTCATATTGATTGATTTTCTGCTCATGAACTAATAATGAACTTTGTAATTCATCAATTGAAAGTAGACTTACATCGTTTGCTTCTTCAATGGCGCAGACAACAAAATTAAATTTTGGTGTCATAGATCGAAGAATTTTTTCAATGATGAGAACATCCTCTGTCTTGTCGCCAAGGATTCGCATTTTGTTGACGATTGCCATCGTTCTTGAAAAATATTCTGCAACTGATTCTCCTGATTTCATTCGGAGCATTTCAAACTCTGAACGAAGTGCTTGAAGCTGCTGCCTCTTAGCTCTTGTTGTACCTTGGTACTTCTTTTTCATAGAATCCCAGATATCTTTTGCGGTATCCTTGCAGAGAATGGTTTCCAAGATTGAGCGATCAATAGCTTGGAAAAGATAATTCTTTGCTTTAAGATCTTTCAATTGCGCATCTGTTAGAGCAACACCTTCTATCGATTCTGCTACTCCAGAAATCACAACCGTCCAATATTCTTTGGACCTTAAAAAATTCTCCATGAGCATGCTCCAATGGTCATAGTGACCATCAAAGCGTGGAATCGCAGGTTGCACAAAATTATTTTCAAATGCCATTGAAGAAGATAATTTATCACACAAAATAGGAGCAATTTAATAAATCACCACCGTCGAAGTGCAAAAACTGTTTAAAAGTTTTGATACCCAATGCCGGTGTTATGATTCCTCGTGTCTGCTCGCTGACGATCGCCTCTGGTCTCCAATTTGTGACGCCGGTGCCGGTGTTATGATTCCTCGTGCAAAGCTCTGATACCACTGTTGTCGTGACAAGAGAAATAAAAGAAACTTGAAAAGGAAATATATGCTACGGGGACAAGAGAGAACACAAAACCCTTTTTACTTGATGATTAACAAAAAAGGAACAGAGCCTATTTATAGGCTTTTACAGCTGAATAATTCAACCATTATCTCCTAAAACTACTCAATAGGCAAAAGAATAGGCAAGAGAATAGGACAAACCAAAGACTCGGACTATTGACCAAAACCTCCAAAGAAATAAAGTTTTTAAATCTTATCACCATCTGTTGCGTCCCTCTCGACCGGATGAAGCTTTGCGCCATCCACAGTTGAATGATGAAATCCCTCTCCAGCTCGCAGCCTTTTGGAATTATGGATAAGTATGCAAAGCACGGCTTCAGATAGCGGGGCAATTGTTGGTAGCTCAGGCTGAGAGGCTTCATGATACTACTTCTGGAGCCGGAAAATTCCCATGACTGCCCTGTCAAGATCGTCCCCCATTTTTCTTTGTCAGCTTCTCTGGCTAGCCTTTGCCCCAAAGCTTTAGCTGCCATGGGCAAACCTCCGCATCTGTCGACAGCATACGACCGATAGACATCGAGCGTAAATGATGCGCTTGGGTTTAGGAATAATGCTGGCTGGCATATCAAAGACCAGCAGTCATCCCTCGATAAGCCCTCCAACTGATAAGGAGTTGAATTAGTCGCCATGAAAGCAGCCACCTGCTCACTTTTAGTCGTCACCAGTATCTTGCTTCCTTTATCAGCAGAGTACAGGAAGCTTTTGAGCCTCTCCCACTCCTGGCTTTCTTGCCAAACATTATCCAGAACAAGCAGGTACCTCTTTCCACTCACCTTCTTTCGTACTTCTTGCTGAAGATTGTTAAGGCTAGCTAAATCACACTTAAATCCATCTATGGATTCGATCATGCACCTCATAATCCTCATTAAGTCAAAATCGTGAGACACATAAACCCAGAGTCTGAGCTCGAAATGCTCCCTCACAGTCTCGTCGTTGAAGAGTTCTTGTGCGAGGGTCGTCTTCCCGACGCCAGGCATCCCAAAGATGGAAATCACCGAGGCAGCTGAATCCGTCCGTCGACTTAATGGCACGAGCAGTTTTTTTATCTCTTGCTTGTCTCTTTCGCGACCGACAACACATGAAGGAATCTCTGAGGTGGACTCGGAGCTATGCGTCCTCTGCGATCCATTGGGCTGTGTCAAGGCGATCAAGGAGCATCTCTTTGCTATTTTTTCCAGCTCTTCTTCGATCGCTTGTATATTATCGTATACATCTCGCTGAAATGAGAGACGCTTAGGATTCACAGGGCCTAGGAAATTGCGTACCGGTGCATATTTGATCAGCTGCTGCCGCTGCTGCTCTGTTGCGACGTCGTCCAGAATGTCGTTTGCTCGATACGCAACGTCGCGGAGTTTATTCAGCAGTTGCTTCACGGAGTTCCTGGTCTCCTCACTCTCCTGCGCATCGTTCAGGACGCTTTGAATCAAGGAAACGGAGTCCTGTAGCTTTTCCAGTTCGTCTCCGACGCCATACACTTTCTGCAACTCCTGGACACGTGATCCAAAGTGTCGGCCAAGGTGTCCACAAGAGCATCGAGGAGATACACGGAAACGAATTCCATGATCGACGACGGCAAGAGAATGATAAGGGAGACGGGGCAGCAGGAGGAGCGACTTTATTGAGATCTTTTCTTTGTTCCTTGTAGGAATTGCAAAAGTCCTCTTTTCAATTGTCCTTTTCGCACAGCTAATGACAGCGAAGAAATGGGTTGGGACTTGGGACAAAGCCAAAAACAGTCAAGAACATCACGAGAACGAAGCTTGTGGCTTGGAATCCAGTAATGCAAGTCTTCTCTTGGAACTATTCTATTCTTTCGCATTAAAATTGTCATTTCCGCAGAAGTTTCTTAGCAACCAGAAGTTTGAAATGGATTGAGATAAAGATAAGAAATATCGAACTATATTTTAACAAAAAGGTCAGGTTGGCTTTAAAAATTTTAAATCACAGGTCATATTTTATTTTTATTAAGAGTTATTTTTTTCTCAAAATATTCTTATCAAGTATTTCAAAATTATTATTTTTTATTAATCTAGATATATGAGCGCCTTGAATCTAATATATCTTGGAGATGTGACCTTTCCTAGTTGACTCAATAATACATTTAAAACTCTTTTAGTTAGAAGTGTTCTTGGGAGGTTTAGAAATTTAATATCTCAGGGTTCAAATTTTATTTGGAAGAAAAAAATTCTTACAAAATACATTATAATTGAGGATCAAATCACGAATACTTAAAATGACAACTAATCACCCTTCTACTACAACATAATCCTAACAGCAATATAACATCATATATGAACTTACACATATTCACTCTATTACATCATCAATACGTTCCTTGATCTTATTTATAATAAAGTTTCAAGATTTTAGAACCATTTAAACCATCAAAACTCATAAACCTAAATAAGTTAAATTTAGTTTAAATTAGCACGATAAGTTTCTATATCCTTCCATGTTTTTGAATCTCATCATGTCACATGATTCCCATTAGTTTAGAAAAATTATTTATAAAATTCAGCATTCTTTATTTTTCGCAAGTGTCACATCTAGACTTAAACGCCTCTTATTTACTCAATAGCTTTCTTACACTCATGTAATCTTGTTCATTCTAAAGTTTTAGAATTTCAAAAGCATTTAAGTCATTAAGCTCATTACTAAACTTAGACAAGATTCTGTCCAAATTTGATCCAATAAGTTCCTTCAACTTCTCTCAATCTCATCATGCCTAAAAACATTTAACGCATTAACACTATTAATTCAAAAAAAATAGTCATTCTTCTTTACTTTTGGTATAGTATTATATCTAGACTTATTTACCTCTTATTCAACTCAAGGGCATCATCAATTGCAGGAGAATTTGAGATATTGTCTTTTCTATTAGGCACTACAAGAAAAATTAACATTACCGACACAATTACTGACAAAATTTTTATTCCATCAGTATTTTTCAATGGTATTCAATTTCTATCGATGATTAGGGATCTGCACACGTGGCCTAAGGTGTTTTCCGAATGAATTCGATTTTCATCGGAAAAATTGTGATCACATACGCTGACTTATTATTCCTCCCCTATCACATGAACTTCCCCTTCGGCCTCCTCGATCTCCGGTAATAGGTACATCGCCTTCCTTCTTCCTCCCCTCTCCGACCGCAAGCTTTGGCATCCGGCCAAGCTACGACCGACCATATCTAGCATCTGACCAGCCAAATCTTATTGCCAGTCGACCACATTCTTACGGCTGACCTACTAGATCTGGTGGTTCGCTAGATATGGAGGTCGACCATATCACGATCGCCAAATCTCTAGATTTGGCGGTCTACCAAATCTTGCTGTTGGTCGACACATCTTACAATTGGCTGACTAGATCTAGCGGTCGGCCATATCTAGTGACCTGCCAAATCATGGCCGACCAGATCTAGTCGTTGGCACATCGCTGCCGACAAACAAATCGTGGTCAACCAAGCTACTGACCCATAGGTTGTGGCTAGCTGATCGCGATTGTCAGCTTGGCTAACAACTCGCCGCTGTCAACTTTGCAAGTCGCGAACTTGGCCAGCTGCCAACTTGCGGCCAGCCAAGACTCATCTTTAGGTCGTCAGACTACTCATCTTTAGGTATAATTAGTAAACAATAGCTATATGTTATATTACATAGTTGACTTTAGATGTTAAGTTAGTATTTTGATATATAATATGATATAGTTATTTTGTTATTTTAGTGTATTATTGTCACACCCCCAGAGACCACAGCTTGCTCGAAAATCATCAAAACCTCCCATGTACGACAAACAATCTGAAACTTATACATACATAACTCCACACATATATGAAATTTGCTCAGCCACAGTCGACTAATATTCACACAAACATAACTATGCAGATAAATAATTTACATAATAAATGACAAACCTAATAAATAAACCTCCGAAAATTAAAATGCAACAATTTAAAATTAGCGGAAGTAAATAAATACACATCCAAAGAAAGTCAAACACCATCCGAAACGAAAACCAAACTAAAACAACATCAATATGATAAGAAAACTACAAAAGTACGAAGATGATAAAAAACTCAAATGGAGAGACTGACAGTTGGATCCTCTCTTGTTGGCACGAGACACAACTATCAACTACCTGAAACAAAACGAAGAGTGAGGGGGGTGGTGAGTTCCGGGTGGAACTTTGCGAGTATATGAGTGGATAAATATATGGTATATAAAAAGATAAAATAAGCATATAGAAGACAAAAGTATATAGTCTCTGGAATAAAGAACATAACTGAAAATGCAACTGTACAAATAAACATACCTGAAAAGCAATGTAACACGTAAGGACATGATCAGAAACCCCCCTAATATCTCAATAGACTCATAGTACTGCCGAGCAGATCTAGATCATATAATAAATGCAAATCGTAATCGAATATACATATCAATCAAATGCAACAATCATAGCTCAAATAAGTGCAGCAAACACAAACAATTGTACAATATATAATATGCACATGATGCGATGATCTGCACTGTACACACACCAACCACTGCTACATTGGGTAGGTTGGGTGGACAAGCGTCAAAACCTGTGGCTATGCAGATACACCACAATACCTGTGACCCTGAATGAAAAGTCGTAACACCTATAACTTTAAAAATCCCGAAATACCTGTGGGGACTCCAAACACCTGGGGAGTATCAACTGTTTGCACACAACTTCAACTGAGCGTGGCACAACAGGAAAATATAACTAATGACCCGTCTCAACAACAAAGGAACCAGTGGTCGTTGGCATACAAACGATGCTATGGTGCATATCACTAATATACACATCCTCAATCAAACCAAAATCAAGCAAATAATACGATATGAAAATGCAATCAATACTAAAGTAAATAAACATGCACTAATCTACTAGGTAGGGTTTATATAATGCCAATTAAACCCTAATAAATCAAATGATAGTTCTACATACACACGTACACGTGGTAACCTTTAGATCAGAACCCAAGAGATTGAGACTGTATAGCTGAACAATTTGAATTTTCTACTCAAAGGTCAAATAAGAATAAGTATCAAGCAGAAAAAATAAGAAGAATAGATTTAAGATAAATCAACTTACTCGGATAAGAAAATACCCGCCTCTAGAGTGAGGTCCATATCAACTGAGAACTCCTATCTCATATTAAAACCTACAATAATTAAACTCAATCAACATATAAATCTATTATAGATCGAATGAAGAAATCCAAACCCTAAATTGATCTAAATCCTAACTAAATCAACCAATGTTCCCTCCATAATTCTAATCACCCTATAAATCCAATAATGATTAACTAATCCAATTAATGACTTCAACTAATCAAGTAAATCTATAATTTGAATATCTCTTAATTGATTTATCATCAACTACAGATCAACCTACAAATAATCACACTCTCATCAATGAATCCATATATATGCTTATCACCCTTAACCATCATCCAATCTGTGTATTTAATCAACCCTAAGTTCCACATCAAGCCTGGTAGTCAACTTGTAAACAATTTATTCTACCTTCTAATTAACATCTACTCATTACTCACCCTTTCATCCACTCATCAACTTATCAACCTAATATTCCTTCATCAAGAACAATCATTTAATTAATTTAACGTGCGTAGTTAGGAATTAATGATCCAACTGATACATTCAACAATCCAGAAACCCATGATCCCAATATCTCTTGTCACTTATTGGTTAAGCATTAATCATAAATCGACTATTAAGTAACCTACAATGATTATAATCCAATTAGTACACCTTATCAATACAACATTATTCAAAACTCCAATCTAAACAAACCACAACCAATCACACATTTGAGCTTACAAACTAAGCCTATCTCCACAAGACAACTCAGGACAGTTCAAGAACAGGGCTTACAAAAAACCAAAACACCCAAAATCAAAGCTGAAACCCAAGAACAGAAACCCTACCGCAACACAACATCAATCTCCAACATACAACCTCACGGCAAAGACAGCAAGTTCACAATCCGAACAGAACTTTTGCTTCCACACGAACCACCCCTCCAACTCATACCTAAGCCAACAACCACCAAACCAAAGGAACTGAAATTTGAAAATCAAATCAGGTTTGCGAACCGAATTCTCTTGACGAGCATCGGAAGCACAGAATGGAGCACAGAGCAATCCAATTCGAAAAGACCAATCTTAGCTACAATCAACTACCATCAAGGACTACACAACCAGAACACCTTATCATGGTGAAGTGCTGGATGCAATCCTCAATCCGCAAACCAACAGAACCACACCCTCAGCCATTCAAATCAGTGTCGGCATAGAACAACGATCTCCTGCAATCAGAGAGTTGCCCTAGATGCACCGTCTCCGACAATCGTGGGATCAAGGATGAGGAACTCTGCTCGGCGATGATCGCAGTGGTAGTGCGCCTGGGTCACCTGCAGAGGGAGGAGTCGGGCAGAGGTTTGCAAAGCGGAGGATGCTTCGCTTGTGAAGGTGGGCTGTCGTCGTCGGCTTGCTCCCACGGAAGAGAACCGCACGGAAGAGGGATTGTCAGCGGTGGCTCGTGTCGCCTGAGGAGGTAGAGGAGAAGAAGAGGGGAAGTCGGTGGAAGGCAAGGGCGTGCGTTAGGGCTAGTGTTCTGAAAACCGGACCGGATCGGCCGGTCGGATCGGTTGAACCAGTAACCGACCAGATTTTCGGTCCGAGTTGACTCTGAAAATCGGCTACTCAAGAACCGGATGCAAACCGTTCTGAACCGGCCGGGAACCGGTGAACCAGACAAACCGGAAAAACCGGTCAAACCGGCTTGGTTTATTTTATTTTTCATTTTTTTGATTTTTTCCCCTTTTGGAATTTTGCTTTTTACTAAAAATGAAAATTAAAAAATAAAATATCAAAAACCTAGTTTGCTTTCACCCAAAGTCTCAAACGAACAAACCTGCTGTTTGCTTGCAAGAGAGTCACGCCGCTAGCCTCTCGCCGTGTTGCCCTGCCTCTACCAGCCTCGCTGCGCTGCCCTGCCTCCGCTAGCCTCTCCTCGCCGCCACTAGCCTCGCCCCGTCTCCAACCTTGTTGCGTCGTTGTGCTGGCATATGAAGGTAGCAATATATGACATATTTGGAAGTGTAATTTTGCATATGCTTTATTAGTGTCCCCTGTTTAAGTATTTATGGGTGAACAAATGCTATTGTGATATAGTTTTAACTTCTAATAAGATTCTTCAATTCGTATCTAGATTTCTTGATTCCAATGATTTTAAATTTGAATTTTTCTTTGAAACTAATCTTTTTTCAAGAATACCGTACTGAGTTGCTGACAAAAATATATCACATGCTCGGGCTAGTTGATCTAATCTTGAAAAAAAGTAATTGGATAAGTTGTTAGTTTCATATATTTATATAAATACATATTTTATTATATATCGGTTATATCCCGGTTAGACCCCGGTTAAACCGGTTGAACCTCTGAACCCTTGCTCCGACCAATTCGATGTCCGGTCCGATTCTCAAAACCTTGGTTAGGGCACGGGGAGAAGAAATAAAAAAGGGAGGAGTAGAGGAAGAAAAAAAACTTATATATATAGATATAAATATTATATATATATATAAAATAAATTTTAAAAATTAAGCTATTCCTCAAATAATTTGGAAGTAGCCTATTTATTCATTATCTTTGATTGGAACATAAATGATAGTATAGTTTCTTATTTGTCTGATCTAAATTATAGGTTTCTTATAATTTAGGTTTATCTTACTCATCATCAAGATGTTTGCTTTAATTAGAATATTTTTAATAATAAACTTACGAATATTATACTCAATGCATGGTAATTATTTTATATTTCATATCTGAAATATAGATTTTTTCTGATGTTGTACTGATATATACTACAAGCTTGTATATGAAATATAGATTTTTTCTAAGGTTGTACTGATATATACTACAAGCTTGTATAGTATGAATTATACTTTGTATTATTATTTGACTTTTTATAATATGAATTATCACTTCGTACCCGTATCAAATACACATTAAAAGAAATAGAAGTCTAAACATATAATTAAAATAATGAATGGGAAAATTTGAGAAAACTCCCCAATCTCAAACCCACCTTTGCATGCAGTCCCTATCCGAAAATTCCTTTGCATGCACTCCCTGATGAGATTGACAAGATAGTTTTGTGTGTTATTTTTTTTATTAGTATAAAAGAGTAAAAATTCAGTATACATTGTAAAGATTTGAGTATAAATTATTTGAGATTGAGTACTAATTTAAGAAAGTTTAGTATTATTTGAAAAATTTTGAGTATACATTGTTTCAATATATAGTAAAAATTTTAGTATACATTATAAAAATTTAAGTATGAATTGATTTAAATTGAGTATTATTTGAAGAAATTTGAGTATAAAATTTAGAAAATTGAGTATATGTGGTTGCATCCACCACATCAAGATTTTCACATGAGGGGTTACCGAAACTGTATACTCAAATTTCCTAAATTAGTACTCAATCTCAAAAAATTTATACTCAAATTTTTATAATATATACTAAATTTTCACTCTTTTATACTAAATCTATCAGGGAGTGAATGCAAAGAATTTATCAAGTGGAGAGTGCATGCAAAGACCAGTTTGGAATTGGAGAGTTTTCTCCAATTAACCGATAATGAATAATGTTAACTAATTGAGTTTACGATACTCTCACTAGATTTAACAACTTACATGATTTAATCAACTTTTACTGCTTGATTCAAATTATACAAGTTTATTAATGTTTCAAATTTTATTCTTATTAGGTATATATGAACAAAGTTTGGATGTACAATTACTTAAAAAATAAAATTATTAGAAAAGATTTTATTGTTAAAGTTGAACAATTTGTGAATTTTGTTGATGCAGTCTGACCCTGATTGTTGTTTTGGTGTTGACACCGATTTTAGTTTAGGTTGATGAGATGATTGGGATTAAGTCCTGGTCGTGGACTAGGCATACCTAGTGGGACTAGGGTTGATGAAAGTCTGGCTTGGAGGGTCAGGTCCTAGCTTGAGAAGCTAGGTGGATGAAATCCTAACTTGGAGGGTTAGGTGTGAGAAAATTCCTAACCTGAAGGGTTAGGTGTGAAAATTCCTAACCTGGAGGGTTAGGTGTGGAAAAGCCCTATCTTGGAGGGCTAGGTGTGAAAATTCTTAACCTGGAGGGTTAGGTGTGGAAAAGTCCTAACTTGGAGGGCTATGTGTGAAAATTTCTAACTCGGAGGGTTACGTAATGAAACCCTGGCTTGGAGGGCCAAGTTCTAGCTTGGAGGGCTAGGTTGGATGAAATCCCGGCTTGGAAGGCCAGGTCCTAGCTTGGAGGGCTAGGTTGAAGTCCCGGTGAGTGAAACTGGGCACGATGTCTTGGTCCGGGGGACTAAGCACGAGTCAGGGGAGGCTGGGAGCCAGTTCTCTTGACTTAAAGTGGGTTTGGCCTTGCCTGGATCAGTCCGGTGACCGATCAGGGAAGTTGGCACGGTGTTCCCTCATGGATTGGTCTGGTGACCGATCCAGCGATGACTGATCGGTCTGGTGATCGATCAGGGAGCATACAGTGGTTTGGGAACTCTACTGATCAGCTCCTGATCGGTTTAGTGACCGATCTGGGATATTGTTCAGATCGTTCTGGTGAACGATCAAGTGTCGCGGACTCCTCCTTATGACCGATCAGGCTGGATCCTGATCGGTCGAAGAGCCTCCTGATCGGTCTGGTGACCGATCAGGGAGCATACAGTGAATTGGGGGAACTCTACTGATCGGCTCCTGATCGGTCTGGTGACCGATCTGGGATACTGTTCAGATCGTTCTGGTGAACGATCAAGTGTCGCGGACTCCTCCGTATAACCGATCAGGCTGGAGCCTGATCGGTCGGAGGACACCCTGATTGGTCTAGGGACTGATCAGGAGGGTTGGACTGCGAAGCTGGGAAAACACACTCCAAAGGGGTGGATCAGTCTGGTGACCGATCCACGACTTGGGATCGGTCTGGCGATCGGTCCCGGAGAAGTCGCGATTCTTGATTACGCATTGGGGATCGATCAGGATGGAGCATGATCGATCTGAACCCAGCCTGATTGTTCTGGTGACCGATCAGGAGTCTCTTTGATCAGTCTGGTGACCGATCAGTAGCTGACAGCTTTAATTCAAAAGCGTTGTCAGAGCTCTGAACGTGATCTGATTTCTGCTGATACACTACTGATAACCATCTGATATTTGATCCTCTGTTGATTTGCTGCTCTAATGATCTGATTAAGTGTGTAGGTGACAGGAATGGATTCAAACACTCAAGGAGAGTCAATGGGAGTCTTTCCTTGGAGCAGGTTTGTCCGTTTTCCATCTCAGGTTGCAACGGATGCTGGCGCTGCTGGAGCTGCTGACTGGGGCTTGGCTGAGGGAAGCTCAGGGAGTCCAGGAGAGCTCAGTGGTAGCTGGGCAGTTGCAGCTGAGCAGCTGGGAGCTGTAGAGGAGCGTCTGTGGCAACGCAGGTTAAGAGATGAGATGAGAAGTGGAGAAGAGAGAGTTCTCTTCATCGAAAAGCTTTTGCTCTACACTTGTGCGATTACTCTGATCTGTTGATCTATCCTTTGTGCAAGCAACTGTGAATCTTGAGCTGATACTTAAGGACTAAGAAGAAACAAGAAGCTTGGCGAGTCCATCAGCAAGAAGACACGAAGAAGAGAGTTCTTGCGTGAGATCTGTGCTGAGTGGAGCTCGGTGAGGAGTTTGCTTGTGTTCTTGAGGTTCTAAGTGCTCAGTAAGATTTCTTTCTTGAGTTTCCTATACTTAATACTTCATCTTGTTGAAACGCTGTGGAGAGGTTACTCCACCGAGAAGGAGGTTGCTTTCTATCCGGACTTTTCGGGGCTTGATTTGCCGACGATCAAGGGATCGCCCACCTCACGGGCACGCCAAGGAGTAGGGGCAAGTTATCCCTGAACCTTGTAAACTCTCCGTGTTAGCGATCTTGATTGTTGCCTTAGTTTTTGTTCTTCTGTGTTTATGCATCTCTTTGTTTCTTTTGCTTCCGCTGTGCTACTGACCTTTGAAGTGCAGAAATCTGTTAAGTGTAAGCGATTTTCGTGTCTGGCTATATTCACCCCCCCTCTCTAGCCATCCAAGTTCCAACAAATTTTGCTAAGAGTCATCCTGAATCTATGAATGTTCTCGAGTTACGGAGTTCGTGTAATCATTTCAAATGTAGAAATAAAGTCTATCGTGATGAGAATACCGTGAAAGTACATATATGTAAAAATGATTTTGTACCAAATTAATATAATTAGTACTGTCACGGAGAGTCTTATTTGTATGATCCAATTGGATCTTCTAGTGGTTCAACATTTGGCACAACTGTTGTTGCGCCTGAATCATCAACTAATCATATTGCAATACAACCAATGGTTCATGATGTGATGAATGTGGTTGCTTATTTCAATATAGATGAAATAAAAACATCTGAATATCAATAATTATATGAAATATTAAAGACTAGTGAAAGAGAAGTGTGGGAAGACATTCCTTTTGGTCATTCCCAACTATCAACTACTGCAAGGTTATTAAATATGAATGCAGAATATTATTTTTCAGAAAAATGGGATGACATATGTCAATTGACGTTAGAGTTGCTCCTTGCCGATAACATAATGGCTGATAGCTTCTACAATACAAAAATTGGTTAGATGTTTATGTTTACCTATAGAGAAGATTTATTGTTGTATAAACAACTACATGATTTTTCTGAATGCAGACAATGAACTGAGTGAATGCAAAATCTATAGTTGCCCTCGTTATAAGCATCATACTCGCATACCAGAGAAGAAAAAAAATGTTGCTTGGAAGTGATGTATTACTTTCTATTAACTACTAGACTTCAACGCTTATATGCATCTGCCACATCAGCTTGCCATATGATGTGCCATTATGAGCATGAGCATGAAGGAGGTATAATGTGTGATCTATGTGATTCCTCTTCATAGAAGCATCTTGACATTGTATTTCCCTTCTTTGCAATGGAACCACGTAATATGATATTGGAACTTTTCGCAGATGGATTTTAGCTATTTGGTCAGTTGAGATAACAATATTCAGCTTGGCCAATTATATTAACACCGTGTACTGCTATCGATATGAATGAAAGATGAATTTATGTTTCATACTGTGTTGATTTCTAGTCCAACCAATCCCAAAGGGAAGATAGATATTTTTCTACAACCTCTGATTGGCGAGTTGAATGAATTATGGAATGTAGAGTTGGTGACTTATGATGTTGCAAGTAAAACTAATTTTAGATTGTATGTTGCATTATTATGGACGATCAGTGATTTTTCAGCATACTCAATATTATCGGATGGAGCACAACTAGTAAATTAGAATGCGCACACCACATGATAGATTTTGATGCATTTTCATTACCTTGCAGTGGGAAGGTATCTTGGTTTGATCATCATCGTAAATTTTTACCAGTTGATCACCCTTTCGGGTGAAATAAAAAAATCCTAAAAATGTTATAGTCAGAAAACTTCCTTTGATAGTTCATGCTTTAGGTGAATAAATCATTGACCAAATAAATAGTTATAGATTTCTACCAGTATCTCAACCAGGTTCCAATGAGATAAATAAATATATTGTTACGATATGCAAGTATGGTTGGAAGAAAATGAGCATTTTTTGGGAGCTACTCTATTGGAAGTATTTACTTATTCGACATAATTGGATGTCATGCATGTTGAGAAATTTTTTTTCAATAATATCTTCAACACTATGATGAGCATGCCTTGAAGAACGAAAGATACTAGAAAATTACAAGAAGAATTAAAAGAAATTGTCAACAAACTATAGTTGCATAAGAATGAAACAACTAATAGATTTTCAAAGGTTTGTTATATATTGGATAAAGATGGTAAGCAAACTTTATATAGTTCATTGAAAGAAATAAAATTCCTGGATGGGTATGCCTCAAATATGACTCGATGCATGGATATGAACAAGTTAAAGATGTTTGGAATGAAGAGTCATGACTGTCATATATTCATACAACGACATATTTCAGTAACTTTCTATGACTTACTTTCTCAAAATGTTTGGCAAGTACTCATGGAATTGAGCCTATTTTTTAGAGATTTGACAGTGAAGTATATTATGATGGATGAAATGCTTCAGCTAAAAATAAACACTCCTCACATACTATATAAGCTATAGTACATATTTTCACCCAGTTTTTTTGATTCAATGGACCATCTATCAGTACATTTACCATACGAGGCACAAATAGCTTGTCCTATACAATACAGATGGATATATCCATTCGAACGATTATTGAGAAAATTAAAGAGTAATATTCATAACAAAGCAAGAGTTGAGGGATCAATATGTAATGCTTATCTGGTTGAAGAAGCATCTTCTTTCTGCTCTTATTATTTTGATGATAATGTGAAAACCAAACATCGCAAGTGTCCTAGAAATTTTGATGATACTCAACCGAGAGACCTATCAATGCTTGCTATTTTCAAATTTCCTAATAAGCCAATAGGTGCATCTAGAAAAAAGGATATCACTCTGATATTCATTCTGAATCAGTGTTGGTCTTATAAGTCGAGGTAGGCGAAGAATCAACTCGGCAGCAGCTGTACAACAAGGAGGACAATGATCAAGAACGACTACTTGACTTGGACTTGGTCACGGAGGTGCGTGATAAAGCTGCCACACGACATGCTGCATATCATCAACGCATGGAGCAGGCCTACTACCGCTGAGTGATCCCCAGGGCTTTTCAGGTCAGGGATCAGGTATGGAAAAGAATCAAGCCTGTTGGCGATGTCGATAAGCTCGAGCTGTAATAGAGTGGGGCGTACACAGTCATTGAAATGCTTACAAGTGGTAGCTATTATTTGCAAGATGCTAACGTCAAAAGGCTAGACAAGTCATGGAGTGCAAATCATCTCCAGGCCTACCGTACATGGTAGTTTCTATCAAGAAATACACTTACATGTACATATATTTATATTTTCTTGTCTACTGGTCAAATAAATTGGCAGGGCATATGTCATTCGGGAAGCTCCATAACATAAGGATGTGCCCATCAAAATGTGTTGCAGCCGAAGTTCCTACCAGCTTATGGTGCTGAGGATGCCCAAGCTGTGTAGACTTGGTCGTGGTACCGAGGATGCCTGATCGAGAGTAGCTGAAGTTCCTACCAGCTTGTGGTGTTGAGGATGCCCAAGTTGTGTAAACCTAGTCATGGTGCCGAGGATGCCAGACCGAGACCAGCAGAATTTCCTACCAGCTTCTAGTGCCAAGGATGCCCAAGCTGTGTAAACTTAGTCGTGGTGCCGAGGATGCCCGACCGAAACCAACCGAATTTCCTACCAGCTTCTGGTGCCGAGAATGCCCAAGCTATATAGACTTGGTCGTGGTGCCGAGGATGCCCGAGCCATGTAGACCTGGTCGTGGTGTGGTGGACTCTTACAAGACCTTATGGGAAATCACATTTCCTAGAGAACTAAGGCAAGACACAAGCGAGTGGTATTCAAAAAAGGGAAATAAATTACAAAAACACAAAGCAAGAAGACAAAATACTTTACTGAGACAAGTTTTACCGTCATGATCAATTCAAAAGGCTTCTAGCAACAAAAAAAAATTAAATCACATCTCTTTTTCGTCTGCGAACAACTCCTCCCAGGCTCGGCCAATGCTGAGGAAGTTCAGGTCAACACCTAGCACCAAACATTAACTTGCTGAATTTGTTAAATAGCTCTGTTAAAACCTTGCTTGAGCGCTTCAAAACTTAGCCAGCTAGTGTGTGTAGGGACCGGGTGCATGTTGACATGGATGCAGGTTCGTAATTTTAAAATTAATTACGTACAGCGGAAGGTTTAGCATAAATAATTTCTCTAAATCATTTAACCACACATCTAAGCATGCAATTTTATCTTGTGTAGACATGATCATATATTTAAAATTTTTGCAGAAACGTAAACTAATTTACATATTACCTCGTGTAACTCGAAGGAAGGGACGAGATCCAACCGTAAGCGTCCCTTGGAAGCTCCGCCTCTATTCGCGTCCACGCCGAGTATCTTCGGGATGACTTCGCAAAGCCACGAGTTTCGTGTTCTCGAGAACTACTAGATTCTCCGAGAACGCGACGAGAAAAATCAAGAGAGAAGTCGGAAGACTAACCACAAAAGGATGGCCAGCTGGTGCTCCTTCTTGGGGCTGGTTGGCGCAGGTAAGAAGGGGAGAAGAGAAGGAGAGAAAGAGAGGGAGAGAGCCTATGCCTTCATCTCTATAATTCACACCCAAGCCTTGCCTTGGGTCCTTTATATAGTGGTCTCTCAACCATCAAGCCTCTCAAATATGGAATAACTTATTCCATCATGCCAAGTTTGATTTTATATCATGGCTAAAATCATATTTTAATTCATGATAAAAATCTTCTCTCTTATGGAATAAATTTCCTTATCATGGTAAATCAATCCATGATTGATTTTAATAAAATAAACCAATCCATGATTCATTTTAATTTCCATGAAAAATAAACCAAACCTTGGTTTATTATATAAAAATTTATATCATCCATAATTTTATAAAACAAACCACACTTGGTTTATTTTATAAATTGAACCAAAAACTTGGTTCTCTCCCTTTGTTGTGGCCGGCCAAGCAAAGAGGATGGAGGCCCTCTTTGGCCGGCCCATCCAAGTCAAGCCCCAATGAATTAAACTTATTTAATTCATCTATTAAGTCTTCAAAAGACTTAGCCATTTTACGCTTCCGATGCGTCTCTGAAAAATTCAGATTCAACTTATCGTTTGGCTCAACCAAACTTAATCTCTCTTGATTGGAAAATCTAATTTTCAACTCGTTTTAAATCCCTCGGATTACTCATAGTGCATGTGACTAAATAGGCTTTCGATTTATGTTGGCCGTCTATAATTAATCAATTATAGAACGATCATGAGTGGCACCTAGTAGTACATCATGATCCCCAATTAATCGAACGATTAACGGTTGACCTCAGAAACAATTCTGAAACCCTTCAGCAGCTATAATGAATCGTGCCCCATTCCCTTCACCATCTTATGTAGGACCGGTGCCGTCGATAGAGGGGGGGGGTGAATATCGATCGTGAAAACTTTCGTGAGACTTTCATAAAATTGGACTCAGAATATTAGTAGCGCAGCGGAAAATATAAAAATAAAAATAAAAAAGCAATACACAGTGGACACAGCAGGTTTATTTACTTGGTTCCCAACCCCCCAGGGTCAGTACGTCCAAGGCCTATGTACTCGGCGTTGAGTCCACTAATAGTCTCCTTTCTGGAATTTCCGGAGGCGGAGAAACCCGACTTACAGTGCAATATTACAAGCAATAATATGGAAAAATAAATACTGTAATTAATTGCAAACCAAACACAAAGTGTGAAGTTCGGCCGATCTGGACCTTCGAAGTGCCGCGCACTTCCTCCTGGAGCCTCCCGGTCGCAGAGCCTCGTCTTTAGCGCGTTGTCGTCAGTCGGAATGAACAGATTCGAAGTTGGAAAGTGTGTTTCAAGCAAGGGGGTCGAGACCCCTTATATAGGCCTCCTGGGGGCGCCCCGGTCGCTGGGGGCGCCCCGGAAGACTCGGTCAACTCTTATCCTTGCGCCTACCTCGCCGCAGGTGATAAGAACTTTGACCAGGGAGCCCCGGATGACCCGGGCGCCCCCTTGAGGGCTTATCCTGTGTTCTAGCTTCGAAACAGCAAAACAACTACTAATTAAGGCGCCTCGGACGCTCCGGGCGCCCCCGTTGACACCTGTTCTGCAAACACACGTTTGCTGCATGTATTAGTACTGCCTGGGGGCGCCCCGGACGCTCCGGGCGCCCTCACGGACACCTGTTCTGCACACACACACAAGTGCACATCTTCTGCACTGGCTGGGGGCGCCCCCCATGCTGGGGGCGCCCTGGCTGCTGGTTTTCAGCCTTCTTTATTTGCTTGCTTTGTCTTCTTCTCTTGGTACCTGCAAGATATATATATGCAAAGCAAGTATACATGAAATATTAATCTTACGAACTTGGTTCGGACTTCAGATTGGCACACAATCCTAGGTCGAACCGACGCAAACTCTTACCCCCGAGAAAGCGCCTTTCACCTACTCCTTTCAGGAGACGGTTGTCGCCCGGTCCTTCGGGTGGACTTTTGCCTAGCCGCCCTTCGCTAGGTCTTGGATACCAAGCATCCCTTCGCTTGGTGCCTAGCAGCCCTTCGCTAGGTCTTGTTTCCCTAACAGCCCTTCGTCAGGTGCCTAGCATCCCTTTGCTAGGACATGTTCCCCTGACAGCCCTTCGTCAGGTGCCTAGCAGCCCTTCGCTAGGACTTATTTTCCTGACAGCCCTTCGTCAGGTGCCTAGCAGCCCTTCGCTAGGTCTTTTCTTTCTGGCAACCCTTCGCCAGAGCCTAGCAGCCCTTCGCTAGGTCTTAGGGTTTCCATGCCTAGCTTAACTAGGACTTTTCTCAGGCTTAGGTTACTTCTCCTTCGCTCCCCTTTGTCTGTTCAACATATTACTGACTTAAGTACATTGTCAAACATTAAAACACATAAAGGAGAACATCATTGATGCAACTTGCACCAACAATCTCCCCCTTTTTGATGTTTGACAATAACTTAAGTTAGATTGGTTTAAGGGGCTAAATTACTATCCTTGGGATAGAAAAACTAAAAGGTATAGGTTTTGGGAGAGTAAAAAATTTTCTAACTGAAAAAAAATTCTAACTTAAGCACTCTCTCCCCCTTTGTCATGCATCAAAAAAACTTGCATCAACAATAAAAAAACTTTGAATTTTTGTTTTAAAAATACTTAGTGCAATTTTGTTTTTAAAATAAATTGCATAAATTTGAAAAATGCTCTAGGTTTAAAATATAAGTACTTTGAAAAGATGATTTGTAAGGAGTGCAAGTACTTTTAAAAGATTATTTAAATCCCTTTTTGAAAAAATATAAGTATATTTTTTGAGAAATTAAGTACTTAACAATACATTTGAAAATATTTTTTTTTCAAAATTAAGAATATTGGTTTTGAAAGACATAAGTACTTTTTTTTAAAAAATATTTTACTTGATTGAGTTTCTTTTCCAGTCTGACACCATCCTAGGAAACCTTGTTGACCACAAGGGCATTTCCTAAGTGTCCTGGAAAGTTTTCAAACAAGTAAATATTATTATAAATTTTTAAGAAAAATGATAATATTTCACAAAGTATGTGCTGAAAAACTGTGTGAATTTTGAAGATCTAATATTTTACTTAACTTGGTCTATTTTCCAGTCTGACACTATCCTAGGAAACCTTGTTGGCCACAAGGACATTTTCTAAGTGTCCTGGGAATTTTCCAACCTAAGTAAACATTATTTCAAAATAATTTCATAAGTCACACAAATTTTAACAAATAGTATTTTGAAAAGCATAGATTTTTAGAATTTTAAAAGCATGTAATTGAATAATTCTTTTAATTTGACCTTCCCCTAAACTTGACTCAGTCCTGAGAAGCTTGTTGACCACAAGTACTCTTCCTTTGAGTCTTAAGGTTTTATTCAAATCAAAGGAATTCTAATAATTTTAAAAAATAGTTTAAGACTTAAAAAAATATTTGACTCAGACTCCCCCTAAATCTGACACATCCTAGGAGTCCTTTTTAGATTATGAAGTGGACCTTCCTCTGTGTCTTTAGGGTTTATCAGAATCAAAAGAACAGGTAAACATTTGATTTTTGCAATAGGTAAAATCTTTTTCGAAAAGCCACAAGTGATAACGATTAAAGCATGATTTTCGAAAAGATATTTTCAAATAATAGTAATGTTTTTAAAGTGCAGTTTGAAAAATATGAAAAGCACTCCCCCTGCATCAATGCCGTTTGACTCTATCTAAGTGCCCTAAGGAACTTTATTGCTGTCCTAAGAGGCTTGTGTCTAATTGCGTGAGTCAATCAATTTTTGAAAACAATATACCTTTTTGAAAAATGTGTAATATATATAATCAATCAGAAAAGCATGAATTCCATAAAAACATTATTATGTTAAAGCTCTATTTTGAAAAATATATTTTTAGGAAAATATTCTAACAATTTTGAAAAGCAATTTTGAAAAATATTTTTCAATTCATTAGTCCTTAACATCTCACCCATTTTAGATGTATCAATACAACAAGCATGATTGCCTTATAGGTGTATTGTGAGATGCTTGAATCATTTTCCATTATTAAATCTAAGATTTAATTGAAATTTGTGTTAGATTCGAATTTGACAAAAGATAATTTGAATTTGAATTTCAGAAATTGGCTTTCAGGTCTTGGCGAGGCACTAGGCCTTCTTTGGCCGTAGCCTTATGGGATCATCCACCCTTTCCTTGACAAAGCCTTTTAATGAAATTTCATTTTCAAATTAAATTAGGTCATTTTCTGGTCTAACTAGCTTGGGTCTTGGATCGGTAGCTTCGGCTGGTTTCACCAGTCTAAAGAGACCAAGTAGACTTGATCTTATTAGAGTTGGTTTCCCCAACGTACTATCATCTCACCTCCTCCCAATACTATGTTGCCACATTTCAATTATCTTTTTCTTATGACCTTTCTAAATTATGCATAAAAATTAAATATGAATGACATGTCATATATTTTAAAGGAAAATAGCAAATGTATGGCATGGCAATTATGCATGAGTCAAACAAGTCAAGACATTTTATTTTTGTTTCTAAGAATGTATCAAATTCTCGATTTGATACATATCGTGTGAACCTGCGAATATGTCAACCCACTTTGACATATTTGATTTAATTAATTGTTGCGGTTTGGGTAAGGTTTTAGTTTGGTTCAGGTTTAAGTGATTTAAGATTGGATTTAGTTGAATTAAAATTGAGTTAATTTGAATTTAATTGAATTAAAGTTGAGTTAATTTGAATTTAATTGAAAAGTGAATTAATTTGAATTAATAGAATTAAAGTGAATTTATTGAATTAATTTGAATTAAGGTGAATTAATTGAATTAATTTGAATTTAATTGAATTTAAGTGGATTAATTTGAATTATTTGAATTTAATTGAATTTAATTGAATTTAAGTGGATTAATTCGAATTATTTGTTGCTTTAATTGAAGTTTAATTGAATTAAATTGATTTAATTGAGGTTTAATTGAATTAAATTGATTTAATTGAAGTGTAATTGAATTAAATTAATTAATTAAAATTAATTAGATTAATTAAAGTTTAATTGAATTGATTAGTTTAATTGAATTAATTAAGATTTATTTGAATTAATTAAGATTTAACTGAATTAATTTGATTAATTAAGATTTAATTGAATTAATTTGATTAATTAGATTTAATTGAATTAATTTGATTAATTAAGATTTATTTGAATAAATTTGATTAATTAAGATTTATTTGAATTAATTAAGATTTAATTGATTTAACTGAATTAATTAAGATTTAACTAAGGTTTAATTAACAGTTGTGGGTTTAAATTCATCATTTTCATTATTTCGAAAATTTCTTCTTCGTTTTTATTTTTCTTTCCGAATTTTTCTATTAATTTTGATTTATCTGAACCTTTGTAATTTTCATTAATTATGGCCCTAATCTTAGAAAATTCCATTTCCTCCTCAAAATCAATATCCTCAAAGTGTGTGGAGTAAAATGAGCCACTAGTTAAGGTTTTATAGTAGTCTTCAGGATTATCTATAATTAAATTATTATCAAGAATAAAATCATTTTTATCCTCAGAATAATTTTCAATTAAATCATGTTTATCCTCAGAATAATTTTCAATAAAATCATGTTTATCCTCAGAATTATCCTTAAGGTTTTCAAATTCAAATTCGGAGTTATCCTTAGGATTAACTTTTTCTGAATTAAAATTGTCAGTAATATTATCAGAATTGATTTTATCAGAATTATTATCAGAATAATTATCAGAATTAATTTTATTAATTTCTGAATTTATATTTTGAATTAAACAATTAATTTCTGATATTTTAGTCATATCTTTATTTTCTAACTTATCATGCAAGAGGCTAATTTTATTATGCAGTAATTCTAATTTATCAGAAAAATTAACTAAATTATCACAAAATATTGCAGGAAAAATTTTCGGAACATAAATTTTCCGTACCTTCGCCGGACACTTGTTTTTGTAGTGTCCGTACTTCTCGCATTTGAAGCATTGTACATGTTCCTTGTTCTTCCGGACTCCTGGCGCTGGTACCTCCTTCGCCGCCGGTGGTGTAGACCGAGTCTTACGAGTAGGGCACTGATTTTTATAGTGCCCTCTCTCCCTGCACGTGAAACAAATAATATGCAATTTAAAATTAGACATTAAAAAAGAATTGTACCTGATTCACCCCTGGGCTCCCCCTCAACTCCTGGCGTCGTTGCTCCGTCGGCGGTTAGTCCGGTGAAGAGCGGCTCGGCTCTGATACCACTTGTAGGACCGGTGCCGTCGATAGAGGGGGGGTGAATATCGATCGTGAAAACTTTCGTGAGACTTTCGTAAAACTGGACTCAGAATATTAGTAGCGCAGCGGAAAACATAAAAATAAAAATAAAAAAGCAATACACAGTGGACACAGCAGGTTTATTTACTTGGTTCCCAACCCCCCAGGGTCAGTACGTCCAAGGCCTATGTACTCGGCATTGAGTCCACTAATTGTCTCCTTTCCGGAATTTCCGGAGGCGGAGAAACCCGACTTACAGTGCAATATTACAAGCAATAATATGGAAAAATAAATACTGTAATTAATTGCAAACCAAACACAAAGTGTGAAGTTCGGCCGATCTGGACCTCCGAAGTGCCGCGCACTTCCTCCTGGAGCCTCCCAGTCGCAGAGCCTCGTCTTTAGCGCGTTGTCGTCAGTCGGAATGAACAGATTCAAAGTTGGAAAGTGTGTTTCAAGCAAGGGGGTCGAGACCCCTTATATAGGCCTCCTGGGGGCGCCCCGGTCGCTGGGGGCGCCCCGGAAGACTCGGTCAACTCTTATCCTTGCGCCTACCTTGCCGCAGGTGATAAGAACTTTGACCAGAGAGCCCCGGATGACCCGGGCGCCCCCTTGAGGGCTTATCCTGTGTTCTGGCTTCGAAACAGCAAAACAACTACTAATTAAGGCGCCCCGGACGCTCCGGGCGCCCCCGTTGACACCTGTTCTGCAAACACACGTTTGCTGCATGTATTAGTACTGCCTGGGGGCGCCCCGGAAGCTCCGGGCACCCTCACGGACACCTGTTCTGCACACACACACAAGTGCACATCTTCTGCACTGGCTGGGGGCGCCCCCCATGCTGGAGGCGCCCTGGCTGTTGGTTTTCAGCCTTCTTTATTTGCTCGCTTTGTCTTCTTCTCTTGGTACCTGCAAGATATATATATGCAAAGCAAGTATACATGAAATATTAATCTTACGAACTTGGTTCGGACTTCGGATTGGCACGCAATCCTAGGTCGAACCGACGCAAACTCTTACCCCCGAGAAAGCGCCTTTCACCTACTCCTTTCAGGAGACGGTTGCCGCCCGGTCCTTCGGGTGGACTTTTGCCTAGCCGCCCTTCGCTAGGTCTTGGATACCAAGCATCCCTTCGCTTGGTGCCTAGCAGCCCTTCGCTAGGTCTTGTTTCCCTGACAGCCCTTCGTCAGGTGCCTAGCAGCCCTTTGCTAGGACATGTTCCCCTGACAGCCCTTCGTCAGGTGCCTAGCAGCCCTTCGCTAGGACTTATTTTCCTGACAGCCCTTCGTCAGGTGCCTAGCAGCCCTTCGCTAGGTCTTTTCTTTCTGGCAACCCTTCGCCAGAGCCTAGCAGCCCTTCGCTAGGTCTTAGGGTTTCCATGCCTAGCTTAACTAGGACTTTTCTCAGGCTTAGGTTACTTCTCCTTCGCTCCCCTTTGTCTGTTCAACATATTACTGACTTAAGTACATTGTCAAACATTAAAACACATAAAGGAGAACATCATTGATGCAACTTGCACCATCTTATACCCACTTGGTTCAGGACATGGTCTATGTGTGTCAGTCCCCACTAGGCTGACTACGTCACACCTATCCCAAGTAACGTTTTCTCGTCCTACGGATTCTAATTACTCTCATGTATTTAAGAGATTCATACTCTGAACATGTCATGCTCTGGCCAGAGGCTTCGAGTAACAATCCGACGATAGGCCTCGGGTATACATCTCCTCGCAAGGAGTGGTGAATCCTTTGTAGGCTGTTCAAACATCTTCGGGCACTTCGGCTTATACCCAATCATCCTGGGTCCACACCTCCTTGGAGATGCTTGCTTAAGATGTCAAAGTATAAGTCTCCATAACCAAGATGACTTGAACACCGCAAGTCAAAGGAACATCACACTTAAGCTACAGTAAGAACTTCACTGACATATCTATATGTAGACTACCATATGAAGTTTTACAGTCAGTCACTCCAATGAACTAGTTCCCTTAACTAGCATTCATGTTTATCTCCGAACATCTCAATGTCACCAGCCAGTGAGAATCAACTGATTAGAGAATAACCCATGCTAGTCTCAACAGAATTGATAGTGTCCGTATTTATCAATTCATTGACTAGGGACAATTTTAATACTTCACAATTGCACATGTAGAGATAATCACTAGTTGTGAATTCATCACAAATTCTCTCATGCTGTGAATTGTATTGCGGACATTCAGTAAATGAGTTTAAGATCTCAATCAAATACACAAGCATGTATACTCAAATAGTGAATATTCATTTATTAAAATAAATGATTACAATCATAAGGCGATTGCCTTAGGATACTTCTCTCATATCACTAACAGTGTGTCGCTGAACTCCTCAAACTGGAGGAATTTAGCCTTAGTGGCAGCTTCGATCTCAGACCGACGGGCTTCCTTTCCGGCTTTATAGTCTTCTAACTCCTATAGGGAACATTCCCGTTCATCCTTCATCATTTCCGCAGTAGCCAACGTATGGTCTCAGACAGCAAGAGCCTTGTCGCGTTGTTCCCGAACCGTGGACAATCGGGACTCAGCTCTGGCGATGGTCTCTAGTTGGTCAGATATGTAATTAGTGGCACTTTGCAGATCTATCTCATTCTTAACCAACTTCTCCATCTGCTCCTAGACCTAGCCACTTAGCTCCTCCTTTGATGATTTGAGGAGATGAATTTCCTCCAACAGTTCGGCTTCCCAGGTCTGAAGTCGCTCCTTGTCCAAGGCCAACTAAGCAGACTCCGTAGAGAGAGACTTAACTCTCTATGCCAAGAGGCGTTCCCTATGTCGGGCGTCGTTCAAATTTGATTCCAGCACCCTAGGAGTTGTTCACAACATCTTCCAGCTTGACACGGAGGTCCTTTGTGACCTCGGCCTGCATCTGGCCCTCTCGTTGGACCCGCCATACCTCGACCTCGAGCTCTGGTACCTTCTACTGCAGCGCTGTTGTTTCATGCTCGGGAAGCATTCGGTGGCCAAGAATCAAGCACTTGGACATAGCCTAATAAGAAAAGTAGTTATATTTTAAAGCAAAAGTAATAAAGAAGTATATGCGAAGTTATACCTTTAGGGGGGACTCGTATAGCCGGGCTACCACTCCAGTCGAGCCCACCTCCCTGAGAGAGGTGACATACTCCTCAGTGTGCTCCTTAATCACTTCCTGACTTCTAGGGGAAGGGATGCCCGAGGTAGCTTCGGAGGAGCAAGCGAGGAGATCCACTCGGCGAGTGTCCTCGAAAGGAAGGACGGATGACCCAGGAAAGTTATCATCTGAGCTTGAAAGATCTCCTGTGAAGGCTGAATCCCCAGAGGCAGCTCCCTAATCTACAAATGCTGGGGTCCGATCCTAACCGCCTTTTCAGCAACTTGTACCTTCTTGCGGAGGCAGGCGCTAGTAGGCTCCGGTTCCTAAAATTGGACCGTCTTGGCCTTGCAACCGAGGGCCCTTAGTGAAGGGAGGATGGACTGGGTTTTGTCAGCGGGTAGTTCAGACTCCTTTTCGGACTCCTCAGTAGGCAACGCTGCTCCCTTTTGACTCTTAGAAAGAGGAATAAGATCCTCCCCATCTTCAAAAGCGTTGTGGTGAGCTCGTCCTAATCGAGGCTTTCTCTTCTGAAAGGCGGGAGCTAGTTCTGGCATGTGTACGACGGCAGACGATTCATTCTCCTCCTCCACCTCAACCGGAAGGAGAAGTCTTCGTCGGGGAGGCAGGAGACTCACTCCTCGAGCCGGCTCAACCCCTGAGAAAGGGACCAGCGCTAATTGCACACTGGCCTCCTGTGCAACGTTGAGGGCAGAGGAGGAGCCTGCCTCTTATGCAATGATGACGAGCGGCTCCTGGCTTTGTGTCCTCTCGGAATCTCTATTGGATTTGGAGGGCAGGTCTCCCGGGACTTGGGGGGAGTTAGCGCCTTCTCGTCAGCTAACTCCCATTTGAGAAACTTGCTCATAGATCGGGCAAGCATGGTGGCCTCTGCAAAAATGTCAAAGAAACATTAGTTAGTATAAACAAGCATTAATAAAGATAACGGACTTACAAAGGTTGTGGTCAAGACTGGTAGCCTTGGGGCTAATCCCAGCTCCATAAAGGAGCCCTTCACAATGGACCATGTCGGGGCTATGGAACTCCATTCCGGTAAATAGTCCCCTGGCTCACTGGTAGCCCTGATCATGTTGAAAATCGCCTAGCTCCAGGATGGGAGGCAGTTCGTCCAACCAGCGAGTTGGAGAAAAAGGATGCTTGGAGAGTCTAATAAAGAAGAATCTCTCCTTCCATCCCTTATGTGAGGAAGGGAGGCCACCTATGAATCTATGGCTTGCTCTTGCTGTGAAGTTAAAAACCCCTTTGGACGCGAGGCTAGGGAGGAATAAGTAATGGAAAAAATAAGGGGTTAATGGTATCCCAAACAACATAAATAGAAGGAACGCCCCGCTCATCTAAACGAAGACATTAGGGGGTCATCTGTTGGAGAGGAATGTCGAAGTACTAGGATATGAACATAAAGAAAGGGGGATCGGAAAGCGAAAATCGAATTTTACCTGACCTAAGAAAAATGTGTAAACCCCTAGAGGAGGCTTTACGGGAGATTGATTAAGCCTGGGTACCTGAACTTCAAAATCTGTCGGGATGTCGTAGGTTTCACAAGCAACTTGCAAGACTTCGGTCTTAATCTTCGATGATATGGACTCATCATTTTGGTTGATAGGCCTGCTCCTTCGGTTTCCCTGAGGCTCACCCTTTCCACTCTTTCCTCTCTTTCCTTCTACCTTTCCGCTCTTGCCCATCATTCTAATGAGGAGGTAGAAGAAAAAGATGATGGCTTGATAAAACTTATACTGAAAAAGACTCTAGCGAAAGGAGGTGAAAGTAACCAGCTTTGATGGTCGGCGGTGCAAGAAGGTGGATGGTCATTTTTGTGTCCCTTTTTATAGGGAGATAGCGGTAACACATGACGGATGGATGTAAGATACGTGGACGAGGAATGGTCGTGGATCTCAAAGTGTGCAGCTCATTATAGGCGCCAGTTGGTATACCTTGACTAGCACGTCGAGGAAAGGATGCTTTGAGGGGGCACGTCGCATGGCACCAGCCTATTCGCTAAAAGGATCTCCTGTCATTAATATGCCCCATGAGCTTTTAATGAGTGATTGACAACCATCGATCGTAGCACATCGAAACTTGTGAAACTCTTAGGGTTAATTCAAACAATTGCTTTGCCTCCCGCCGCTAATGTTTTGATTCTTAGGATTTGTGAAATAGTTAAGGTTGAGAAATGTTAACTATATTTTTTATCTACACTTCTCCCCCAAAACGCCACAAGTCTAATCAGTCAGACAAACTTCCTTCGATTAGACTTAACAGGGGGGCTTGTGATTGAGATGTTAACTTGTGAAAGACACGTGGCCTGAGAAAGTTGTGTGGCGGGGGTATAAGGGCAGGAGAGAGGTCCTCAGGATCAACTCGGGAGAGCGAAGCCCGAGACCAACTCTAGAGAGAGGTCTGTTAGTGCAAGATGCATCAGTGATGTCCTCCTCTAGTGTTTCAATGTTTAACAATATGCTTAAGTTAGTGATACACTAAACAAGGAAAGGGTGAGTCAAGAAATTAGTACCAAAGTGAAGAAAAGTCCTAGTTAACCTAGGCAATAAGTTCAGGTTCAAGGAATTGGGCACTAATTCCTGATCATGGATTGGAAACTCGTGAAACGCTTAGGGTTAATTCAAACAATTGATTTGCCTCCCGCCACTAATGTTTTGATTCTTAGGATTTGTGAAATAGTTAAGGTTGAGAAATTTTAACTATATTTTTTATCTACACTTCTCCCCCAAAACGTCACAAGTCTAATCAGTCAGACAAACTTCCTTCGATTAGACTTAACAGGGGGGCTTGTGATTGAGATGTTAACTTGTGAAAGACACGTGGCCCGAGAAAGTTATGTGGCGGGGGTATAAGGGCAGGAGAGAGGTCCTCAGAATCAACTCGGGAGAGAGAAGCCCGAGACCAACTCTGGAGAGAGGTCTGTTAGTGCAAGATGCATTAGTGATGTCCTCCTCTAGTATTTTAATGTTTAACAATATGCTTAAGTTAGTGATACACTAAACAAGGAAAGGGCGAGTCAAGAAATCAGTACCAAAGTGAAGAAAAGTCCTAGTTAATCTAAGCAATAAGTTCTGGTTCGAGGAATTGGGCACTAAGTCCTGATCATGGATTGGGCACTAAGTCTTGCCCGTGGGTTGGGCACCTAAGACCTGACCGAGGGTTAGGCACGAAGTCCTGATTCAAGGAATTGGGCAATAAGTCATGGCCGAGGGCTGGACACCTAAGTCCTGACATAGGGTTGGGCAATAAGTCTTGGTCGTGGACTGGGCACGAAGTCCTAATTCGAGGAATTGGGCAATAAGTCATGGTCGAGGGCTGGGCACTAAGTCATGGTGAGTGAAGCTGGGCAAAAGTCCAACCGGAGGAGCCAGTTGGCAAAACTTATCCTGAGAGGAGTAGGTGAAAGATGCGTTCGTCGGGAAGGGAACATAGGCGACGGTTCGACCTAGGGTTTCACGAGAAATCCAAAGCCAGAACCAATCATTAAGGCTAAGAGTATATATTTGTTTGTCTTGTGTTTGTGTATCCTGCAAGTACCTAGAGTTGGAGGCAAAGCAGGCAAGCAAACACAAGAAAGCTGGAAAACAGCATCCAGGGCGCCCGTGTTAATAGAGGCGCCCACATGCTTACAGGCGCCCTAAAGACCAGGCGCTCGTGTTAATAGAGGCGCCCTAGACAGCCTAACTTATCAGCATCACGAAATTCACGATTTCGGATGGAATTTTGACCATATAGAGGCACCCCAAAGGCTCTAGGGCACCCGAGAAGAAGCTGTAAAAGGGGCTTCGACCCCTCAACTTAGCACATCCATCGCTACAACGTTCTAAGCATTCCGAGCAAAAAAAAAAGTGCTAGAGACGAAGCTCTGCGACCAAGGAGGCTCCAGGAGGAAGTGCGCGGCACTTCAGAGTTCCAGATCGGCCGGGATCGTCGACTTTCCTGTTTAGTTTGCTTTTACTTTAATGCACTTAATTTCCTTATCATTTTGATTGTAAAACTTGCACTGTAAGACAAGTTTCTCCACCTCCGAAAAGTCCGAAAAGGAGACCATTAGTGGACGGGCACTACCCGTAATTAGGCCTTGGACGTACTGACCCTGGGGGGTTGGGAACCAAGTAAAACCCGCTTGCCGTTTGTATTGTTTCATTCTTTTTATTTTTCCACTGTGCTACTAACTATCTGAATAGAAGGAACATCGAAGTTTCCAACGTGTTTACAAAAGACGAGAGAGAATCGTAAGTTAGAAATTTTTTTTTGTTTGTCCCAAGGATCAAAATTTTTTTTCTCCCAAGGATCAATACTTAACCCCTAAGTCCATTCTAACTTAAGATATTGTCAAACATCAAAAAGAGAGAGATTATTGGTGCAAGATGCATCAGTGATGTTCTCTTCTAGTGTTTCAATGTTTAACAATATGCTCAAGTTAGTGATACACTAAACAAGGAAAGGTTGAGTCAAGAAATCAGTACCAAAGTGAAGAAAAGTCCTAGTTAACCTAGGTAATATGTCCTGGTTCGAGGAATTGGGCACTAAGTCTTGACCGTGGGCTAGGCACTTAAGACCTGACCGAGAGTTGGGAATGAAGTCCTGATTCGAGGAATTGGGCAATAAGTCCTGGCCGAGGGCTGGACACCTAAGTCCTGACATATGGTTGGGCATTAAGTCTTGGTCGTGAACTGGGCACAAAGTCCTAATTCGAGGAATTGGACAATAAGTCCTGCCCGAGGGCTGGGCACTAAGTCATGGTGAGTGAAGCTGGGCAAAAGTCTAACTAGAGGAGCCGGCTGGCAAAACTTCTCCTGAGAGGAGTAGGCGAAAGACGCGTTCCCCGGGAAGGGAACATAGGCGTCGGTTCGACCTAGGGTTTCACAAGAAATCCAAAGTCAGAACCAATCGTTAAGGCAAAGAGTATATATTTGTTTGTCTTGTGTTTGTGTATCCTGCAGGTACCTAGAGTTGGAGGCAATGCAGGCAAGCAAACACAAGAAGGCTGGAAAACAGCATCCAGGGCGCCTGTGTTAATACAGGCGCCCCCATGCTTACAGGCGCCCTAAAGATCAGGCACCCATGTTAATACAGGCACCCTAGACAACCTAACTTATCAGCATCACGTTGTTCGCGATTTCGGATGGAATTTTGACCATATAGAGGCACCCCAAAGGCTCTAGGGCGCCCGAGAAGAAGCTATAAAAGGGGCTTCAACCCCTCAACTCAGCACATCCATCGCTACAACGTTCTAAGCATTCCGAGCAAAGAAAAAGCGCTAGAGACGAAGCTCTGCGACCAAGGAGGCTCCAGGAGGAAGTGTGCGGTACTTCGGAGTTCCAGATCGGTCGGGATCGTCGACTTTCCTGTTTGGTTTGCTTTTACTTTAATGCACTTAATTTCCTTATCATTTTGATTGTAAAACTTGCACTGTAAGGCGGGTTTCTCCACCTCTGGAAAGTCCAGAAAGGAGACCATTAGTGGACGGGCGCAACCCATAATTAGGCCTTGGACGTACTAACCCTGGGAAGTTGGGAACCAAGTAAAACCCGCATGTCGTCTGTATTGTTTCGTTCTTTTTATTTTTCCGCTGTGCTACTAACTCTCTGAATAGAAAGATCATTGAAGTTTCCAATGTGTTTACGAAAGATGAGATTCCCGACAAATTTTTTAACAAGTCGATATTCACCCCCCCCCTCTATCGACGACACCGGTCCCACAAGGTCCCCGAGACCAACTCGGGACAAGAGTGCCCGAGACCAACTCGGGAGAGAGGCCCCAGACAAACTCGAGACAAGAGTGTCTGATACCAACTCAGGAGAGCGGAGCTCGAGACCAACTCAGGAGATAGGTCCCCGAGACCAACTCGGAGAGAGAGAGAGAGAATATATGCGAGAAGTTTACCATTAATGATAATAACGATAAACTTAATATATGTGACGACAGTTACAAGTGACCCCCCTTAGTAGGAAACCTGGCAGGTGGCTACGACCCTTAACGGATGATAATAATGATAGATTCAATATGCGCGGTGGTTATTACCAGTATCACTCGATGTGTGACACCTGGCAAGCGACCACGATCCGCGAAGCGTGGAAATAGAGGAGGCGGTTACAGTAACGTGGGAGTGCTAAAAAAAAGGGACAATGATTATATAAAGTACGGAGGCACCTAGCTAAGGGGGTCAAACTTTCTTAACTCTACATAACTTATTTTCCTTGCTCCTCTCCTATTTTCGAAGGGGTTTCTGACTTGAGCGTCGAAGAGGGCTCTGTCGGAACTCCTTCCGATGTGTCCCTTTAACGCTCGTATTAATCTGGCAGGCAAAGGCATCCCCTTGTCGTCACTCAGGGTTGTACTAAGGTGACCTGTCGCCCACGTCGTTCAATTCCGAAACACTGTTGATTCGAAGAGAAATACCAGAAAATATGAAAATAAATGATATTGCTGAAAATATTATTAATCAAAAACTTCTTCCTCTTTTATATCAATCTTAACTTGTGTTTAAATAGCCTAAGAAATAAGAAAAAGTCACAACAGAAAAGTTGCAACATAAAAAAGAAAACGTAAAAGAAAACCCATCCTAAAAAAGAGATAAAATCTAAACAAATTTTTAGAAAAGAAAATAAATCTTAAAAATATTAAACGAATTAAAAATTCAAAAAATGCAAAAGATAAAACTTACCAAAAATATGTAAATACAAAAAAATATAAAAAATATTAATTACTAAATTAATAACGAAGATCCATTAGAATCTTCCTATATCAGATGCCCCAGGTTGAAAAGAACTTATTCTCGAGTTCAGGTGGTATCAGGTGGTAGTCCCGGAGGAAGATCATTCAGTACCAAATTGACAAAATCCATCAGTAGTTGCTAAACTTTGGTAATCCTCAATGATCCGCTGATGAGCATGACATTGCAAACTTTGCTCTTGTTCTAAATTTATCTGCTTCATCTCGGGCAAGATACCCCTGTTTGTAGGACTCTAGTGTTTGTGCATATCTTGTGGCTTCCAATGTTGAATGAAAAGAGAATAACTTCATTCTAACTGGCAGAGAAAATAATGGAGATTTCTCTTCCAAAGGATTGTTACTTTTATGTGATAAATATTTAATTGCAAAACCAAATTTTGGAGGATCATCATACTTAACAGGTCCAAGAAGTTGCAAAGGTAAGCTTTGACGGGTTTGCTAAACTAGCTAGTGGCATGCACCAACTATAGATTTGCTGATGAGATAGTTTGGCAAGACACACGAATGCATATGGGTTAATGAACCATGAGAATTAGCATCCCCAGAGATGACCGTATCATGAGAATTAACATTGTCATAAAGTACCATGTGAATTTCTTTCTTATCATATATTGGCTTTCTTATCATATATTGGCTTGCTAATTGATTCGATATCGTCTTCGTCATAAATTGGATCATCAACAATTTCGATTTTGTCATCTATATCTTTCTCAAAAAAATTTTTATCCAAATTGAAATAGAAGAACTTACGACCTTTAAGATCTCGCGAACTGCAATTACAGTGTGAGACTTCCTCAGTCGGAACCTATCTGTTATGATCTCCACTACATACCTCATAATCTTCAAGATCTTGCACCTCTAGACGCTAGGATAACTCTATGACTTGTCTCTGTAGATCTTCGATGAGCTCATACGGTATGCTTCGATCTTAGTGCGAGACTTCCTCGGCCAGAACCTGTTTTTCATGACAATGATCACAACCATAAAGATTATCCATGGATCTAAGGCTCTGATACCAACTAATGCCAGACAGAATAGCGATTATCCTATGGGCTATTGAATATGTTGATCCACACACGAATATCGAAAATAATCTTCTAGAATTTGTTGATTCGAAGAGGAATACTAGGAAATAGAAAAATAAATGGCATTGTCGAAAATATTATTAATAAAAAACTTCTCCTCTCTTTTACATCAACCCTAACTTGTGTTAGGGTTGATGTAAAAAATTAATCTTAATAATTTTAAATGGACTAAAAATCCTAAAAATACAAAAGATAAAAAATATCAAAAATATTTAAAAACTCAAAAATTATAAAAAAGACTAATTACTAAATTAATAACGAAGATCCACAGAATGCTCCTGCATCACACTCTTTCCCCTATCAATTGGCTTAATACTTGAGACCTTTTGTCTTCGATCAGTCTCTTCTTGACCAATAACTTTCCTACTCCTTAACTTGCTTTGCCCCTGCTTCTTCAACATCTCAATAACAGAAAGATTCAACTTCTCCATTATCTCAATTTGTACCTCAGATATCTCTTCCGCATACATGTTCTTTAGAAAGGAAAGATTCTCAACATCTATGTATTCCATGAAAGATGAAGATCCATGGCAATTGGCTTCCAAATCTCAGTATCATCGCTATCAGAATGTTTCTTAGTCCATGCAGCAATGCTGCTAATAGCATTGGCTGAACCACACCACTTTCATCTGCCTCTTCAGATTATAGTTTGCTCATCATCGATTTTGGTTCCGTTATCAACATGACCTTTTCGGCAACACATCCATTAATCATTAATCAACTCTCTAGACAAAATTTGATCTTTTTCTAGCTTACAAACATTGTTTGAGGTAGAACTAGGTAAATTTTCTTTCTTTTCATAGTTTACAAAACCACTCTTCTTCACCTCTCTTTTTCTCCCTGCATCAGCTTTTGCTACATTGTTGGATTGTGGCAAAGAATCGTCGTCCTATAAATAAATTCCTTCCACTTTCTAAAGGCCAGGGGCTTCTCCTTTCTCTCAATCAAGTTTGCATAGGTTGCAATCGGATCATAATTTGTTTAATCCTTATCTTCCTCCATGTCACCCTCTTCAAGTAGCACCTAGTATGGGCCATGTGAGCGGCGTCAAGCCACGATGAAAGGAAGAATCAATGAACGAGAAAGGGGAATGGTGAAGGGGATTCTGGTACTACTGTTGTCATTACCAACTTCATCGACAGCTTCTTCTCTTTCATCATCGTTATAAACTAGAACGCTAATCACCTCAGTCTCGTCTCCCTCATTTAACTCGTAAAACTCATCCATGTAATTATCGTGGATCTTGCAGCTTGCCTCAATGCATGAAGTCTTTGAGATAAGGTTGGAGTGTAACAAAAGAGAAGAAAATGACTATTCATCTTCTTTTTCATCTTTGAGATAAGCTGGACCTTCAGCTCATCCAATTCCTTTGGTAGTATACGATATAGAGCCTTTAATGTCGGTGTTGTCGTTGGAATCAACTCAATAGTAAACTCCACTAGCCTTTTTGGGAGGCAAACCCGGAAGCTCTTTCGGAAACACATATGGAAACTCTCAAACCACAGGTATGCCCGAGATCTAGTGGCTACCACCGTCGTCAACACTGATCAATGATAGCAAGAAACCCTAACAACCATGTGAAAGAAGTCTCTGCGCTTGGAGTGCAAAGATAACTGATATACATAAGGAAATCCAGGGTTAAGGTTCCTCCTCCAGATCAACCCTAACACCCATTCGAGGGTGGTCACATTCTGGCCTCCGGACCAACCCTAACACCCAAGGAAATCCCACGAGGGTTGGTCCGAAGGCCGGAATGTAGCCACCCTCAAATGGCAATCAACTATGGCATATGAGGTCGTCAACCAGTCCATGCCCAGGATGATGTTGAACTTTATCATCTCCAGAAACAATAGGTCCACGGTAAGAATTACCCTACTGAAATCCAATGGGCACCCCTTAACCTCCTGAGTGACCTCCAATATCTCTTTGAAAGGTAAGGACATAGACAGACGCTGTGCCTTATGGGTCGGTAACATATAGAACTTGCTTAGAAACATTCGTGATATGAATGAATATGAACTACCAGTATCAATCATCAACTTTGCGAAAAATGCATAAACTAAAATTATACCTTGAAAAATAGATCCATCAGCCCGTTGGGCATCATCTCAGGTGACTGCATACACCCGACCCATCTTTGGTGGTGGTGGAGGTAAGGTAGGAATTGACGAAGGTTGAGGTGCTGATGCTCCGACAGTCTGATGGGGTTGATAGACTGTAGGTTGGTACCTGAGGTAAGACTATTGATAGGACTCCGTAGCTGAGTGTTGCGATACTACTGGAGGCTTAGTCTGCTCCTAGCCCTGCCAAAAAATTAATATAGTACACATGCATTGAAGGTGGGGCAGTCTACTACTGATGGGAAGAAGCCTGAGTCCTCCGTTTGTAGGATCGTAGAGAGCGATAGAGGGGGGGGTTAATATCGCATTTGAAAAACTCTTCAGATTCATAAAAGTAAGCGAGTACACAGCAGAAAAAAATAAAGCGCTAACATGTTTATTTTTACTTGGTTCGGAGTCTTGTGACGACTTCTACTCCAAGGCCTACGGTTCTTGACCGTTTACTTTAGACAATTCTATAATTCATAAAGATATAGTACAAATTTCAAGTACAATGCAACTAAGAGTAAATACCAAGTATACCGACAATAGAGAGTAAGCATAATTGAAGTGCGTCTTTATCTGAGTGGCGTTTTAGCATTGTTGAATCGATTTGGCACAGCACATGAGAGCATAACTAATGTAGAAAGGTAATTCTGAGTCTTTGGTGGTATAACCCTTATATAGGGTCATACGGGCGCCCATAAGCCTATATGGGTGCCCATAAGCCTATATGGGTGCCCGTGTTGTTTCAATCCAGCCGCGCCCTTATCCCTACTTGGTCCAAGATTTATCCTTACTCAGGTGCTTGACTGCTCTCGGATACCTGTGTTGCTGATGTAGAGCCTCCACTCAGCATGTCGCAACTCATTCAAGCCCTGGCTGAGTCATAGGTACACAGGAACCCAAGTCCCTCTCAGGCGCCTGTGTTCTTGAGCGCCCGAGTCCTTCTTGGGAGCCTGAGAGCCGCCAGTCGCCAGTTCGCTTAGCTGCAACACAGGATTAGTCCAACAAATAATATGCAAATAATAGTAGCAGATGGATTGCCCCAATGGGAAATCAACCTTCATATGATCTCTGGAACCACACTGATAACAATGTGATCCATCGGTTGTCTTCTTTTAATTTTCTGTGACGATCTAGTGGGTCTTGTTGATGTATGTCTTGACTTCTGGAGCTGAGTGGGTGCCCTAGAGCAACTCTGAACTGTCTGACTCCCACTACTCCGCTTTCGACCGGTGGTTTGGCACTGATGAGTCTGCACTATATTAGAATTTGGCTGCTTGTCCTTCTTCTTATTCCCATATACTCTCTACTGAGTTATCATAGTAAGGGCCCGCATTAGAGCCTCTCGATATGATGTAATAACACATGAGGATATTCAAATCTGGATATATGAGGCTAAACCCTGAGTAAAGTGCATCATCCGCTCTCAGTCATTTGCAATCATCTGAGGGTAGTACTCAGTTAGGCGGTTGAATTCTGCATCGTACTCCAAAACAGATTAGTTTCCCTATTGGAGACTCAAAAACTCCTATCGCCTGGTCATCTAAAACATGGCTGAAAAATATTTCTTCTCAAATGCCTCTTTGAACATAGCTCATACGATATGCTGCTTGTTGATAATAGTATGCTGCATAGTCCACCAAGTAACCGCTCAGTCACGCAGATGAGAAGTGGTGAGCTCAACCATCTCCCAATCCAAGCAGATCATATATCGAAAAGTGCTCTCCAGAGTCTTGAGCTAGGATCGGGTTGTGCACGGGTCTGGTCCTCCATAAAACATGGCGAACTGACCCTTTATGGACTCAGCTAGAGCTAGGATTCGTGCCCTGTCCTTAGTCGGGACTATACGTGCAGTAGGAACCATAGGAGGTACTGCTAGATATCCAGGTTGAACTGTTGGGGGGTATTGGTTGTACTATTAGGGGTACTAGCTATGCAAACAGAGGATCTGGTTGTACCGACTGAAGTGTCGGTTGTACAGAAGGAGGTGATGGTTGTATAGACTGAAGGATCTACTGCAAAGCCTGAAGTACCTGCTGTACGGTCTGAGGTGTTGGTTGCACGGCTGGAAGTACCGAGTAGGCACTATTAGTGGTATCACTAGGGGTGCTGAAGTAGGTACCACCGGAAGTACTACTGGGAGTGCCATCAAATATGGTGGAAGAACCCTCAGTGAATAAGGTCCCTGACTACCTAGTATCTTCGGAGAAGTCTGTCCTTGGTCGCGGGGCTCTACCCCCGGCCATCTCTCTGGAGACTCTGCCCCCCATCTCAGCGGTTTCAACTCTCTCATATACCCGAGCCATCCTACAAGGTGGTCGCCCCGGGGCACCATGTCGATGAGGCGGGGTTAGCTTAATTCGATGAGGCATACCTGTAACGATATGACTAAGTGTCACCAAAGGTAGAAGTCCTCTAAACTTTACCAATCTATCTATTTGCTGCCTGGAGATGTCCCGCCACCGCCAAGTCCCAAAATATGACTTCGTAGAGAAAACGGCTCCGAACAAATCCGTAAAGACTCATAAACTGAGATTAATTTATGAAACACGAAAATCGACAGGTATCGCAAACTTGGCTCTAATACCAACTAAATTGTCACGCCTCTGGAGGAGTCGCTGGTCTGATAAAAATCAAATAGCACCTCCCTTATACGGCAAGCAATCTGAAGCCTTTATACATGGCCTACACGACCACCCCACATACCTCGACCAACATGGCCAGAACATATATAGAAAAGGTAAAAGTAAATTACGCACACATATAAACAAAGTCGCATACCGTCACGACTACAGCAAAACGAAACCAATATATAGCCCTCCAGCAATCAATCACGTAAAACACATGGAAAACCATAACACGTACAAGTCCATGAACACAATGTGTAAAGATATATAAACATCCACAAATAAAAAGGGAAAGCATAGCGAAATGAAAATAGTATAAAATGAAGGGGGACTGGTTGTTGGGCTCTCCTAGCAGTACCATCTTGTATGGTTGTATAACTGGCGACCCTTGGCTCCCTTGTGGTTAAGACGGGTCGTCAGTTATACAGGACCTGACCACACGATCACTCAGGGGTTAGTGATTATTGGAGTGTTGTCAGTTTTTCTCTGTTATGCTTTGCTAATCCATTTAGAGGTTAGTGGTTATCGGAGAATGGTAGGAGGCGGGGATCCCTCCTTTGTTGTGTTATACAAGGAGATGAAAGCGGGACTCTCCCATATAACATAGGATAGGAGTGTTATCTCCGACTGCATATTATCCACTCAACACTCCATAGTAGTGGTGGCGGAGTGCATACAGTTGTCATAGCTCTACCCACTTGGGCGTTTACATATGACATGTTACGGTAGCTGAACCAACGTCAGGTGTGACGCATGTCATGACATCATGTGCATATGATACATGGGATTGCATTTCATTGTGTTTGCTGCATTTGATTGAGTATGATTGTTACACTTGGATGACATGCGTAAACAAGAGGTATTTTGCATTTGGTCTGGTGACTTTACATTGCTCGTGAATATGAGCTTATATGACCTACTATCTCACAGGGGGATTGACATTGGTATGTACGTATATTCAGTTCTTAGTCATGTATTATGAATATTCCTTGTATACCTTTTTGATACCATGCATATTTATCTATATTACTTGCAAAGTTCACCTGGACTCACCCCCGCTTGCTTGTTTATCCATTTCAGGATGATGCCACTAGGAGAGCTCAGTAGCTAGTACCCCTTCCTTTAATACTATTTTCTGTGCTCATGGACTTGTATATGTTATGGGTTTCCATGTGTTTTGCATGACTAATTGCCCGGAGGCCTACATAGTGGTTTAGTTTTGCCATAGTAACGATAGTACGTGACTTTGTCTATATGTGTGCATAATTTACTTTTACCTTTGCTATGTATGTTTCAATCGTGTTGGCCGAGGTATATAGGGCTGTGTAAGCCATGTATAAAGGCTTCAGATTATCCGTGTGATTTTTATCGGACCAGTGACTACTCCGAGAGCATGCCAACAACAATCGGGGGGCACCCAAAGAATAGATATTTCTGTGTCTCCATCACCTGTGTTACAGAAAGTGAATTATCTGTCCTCTAGATAATCCTGCCTATCTTTGGCAAGAAGACGTCTCTGTGATAGCGTTCAAAATGTAATTGCATGTCGCTGTTGGATATATGACTTCCACATCGTCCGTACCCAAGGCTTCTTAGGGCTAGGATGCCTAAAAAGTCATACGCCATGGCCACCCTCCATCTTGCTAAACCATTCAACCATCCTCCATGTAGCATCCACCGACGACCCATATGTCAAAAGTATAAAATCATGGATATATAGTAATTGCTCGATTAGCGGTGAATCCAAGTGCCCCGCTTCCCATGCCCATACATCAGCACGTCTCAAGTAGGCGTGGTGTACCCTACTTGATTCAAAGAGCATCCTCCTTAAACTATTTTCTCCAAAGTACTTTAGCCAATAAGGCATGGTTTCAAGCTTTCATATCTTAAAATCATAGGCCTTCTTCATCTTTTGGCCGATACATATCTGCCCAAGACACAAGAAGAGTGCTTAGACGTCCATATAAAAGACTTGCAGATATTGTAAATATGATCAATGATTTCTTTGGGTAGAGACAAAATAGATAGTCGAAAGTATTCCGCTCTTTGAAGCATCGAGGTGATGAATTGTGTCTTCTCCGCATAAGAAAGAGTTTGCTTTGGCCAATAATTGATCTTGCATGTTAAAGAATCACGAGGTGAGTTATAGTCTGAAATATGTAATCACTCCGCTGTTAGAGATATCCTCAAGTATCAGAAGAGCATAATACCTTCATGAAAGTCCATGATCACGAATACCTTTTGGCTTGAAGATTTATCTCGTGGATCGATCTGAGTGGAAAACATTATCAAATAGAGAGTTTAGCTGGAGTAACACATGTTAAAAAGATAAGAAATTATACATGAATCCAACGTGACTAGTTTCATCTAAATTTATTTTAGAAAAAATAACTATTTAGCTTTTGGTTTTTATACACTAAATTCTAGAGTTTCTTAATATGTTTTATTTTAAAACATTAAATAATAATTATTATATTTTAAAATATTATTTCTTACTCCGTCTCAATTAAAAACATTAAATAATAATTATAGTTTAAAATATAATTTCACCCGTTTTAAGCCTATATTTCATATAGACAGCAAGGATCACAGTTTCCATATAGGATATCATTATTTACAAATCATAAAGCACTGTGGCTTCGAAGCTTGCTTCTAAAACCCTAATCCCTGTAACAGTCCTGTCCTCTTGTCTCCGTAGGCTGCCACACTTCTCGCACACTTCGAATGGCATGGCAGAGATCCTTCTCGAGATCGTTGCTAACCGCTGCGCGATCGTCGTCCACCCGGTCGCCGCCAGCGTCGGCCCCAAGCCTCTGTGCTCCGCCTTCCGGAGTCCCTGGCCTCCAGCACAGCAAACTTTGTTTCTCCTCTCCTCGGTAATCCCCATAAACCTACGACCTCTGCTATTTCTCTGCCTTCTCTCCAGTTCTTTTGATTTGCAAAGCGTCGTAGGAATCTGGGAGAACTGGGGTGGATGCAGTCCTTCCCACCGCTTTACAGTACAGTGGCCTCTCCTGGAGGTGAGCTCTCTCAGGGTTCCTTCGTCGCACTTGTCAAGTTCGCTAGTTAGTCTCCTCGATCTTTTAGTATTTGAAGTTCTAAAAAATGGAATGTGATATGATTATCTACCATGCATGCGTTCATTTTTTCTTTTTTCCCTTCGTTGGACTCTGGGATTTGGTTGATGGAATAGGAAAAATGAAAAAAAAAATGGTTTATGGAAGAGTCAAGCATCATTCAGTGGGAATCGATTTGAAAGCCCACGTAGGTTTCCTCTTTTTAAAACTGATCTCCAACAATGAATTATTAAAAGAGTTATTTTGAAGAGGAAAATAAATGAAGTTTCAATTCAATAATTTATGGAGCAGATTGTCAAAGTTCTGCTTCATTTTAATATTAATGTTGTGATTGATAATGTTGCACTTAGATATTTTCTGCTTTTACATAATTTAATTATTCTTCTTTCATTTATTGCTTTTGTTAGTTTTTTTCTGGGACACTACAAATGCTTTCTCATAATTAATTTGATAAAGACAACTGTGAGCTGAGTCTATTACTAATAAAATGCTATATTTTTACCCTGAAGCTCAACTTTCAACTGAATGATTCTGTGATGTATTAAGCAAGTAGAAGGAAATAGAAGAATGATTTCTGGTGATAGATTGTCTTGGTAATGCAAGCTCTACAATTGTCAAGTCATTATATTGTATTCAAAAATAAGAAATACTTTGTATGAACAATAGCTAGGCTTTAAGCTAGCCAAAGGCTTGCATGACCGTCCAAGTGCGTCACCTGTTTTTTTAAGGTAGACATGGTTCCTAATTAGAAGGGTATCATTATAACTTCCGCTGGCTCACGTGCAAGGTGGCATGTATCAATTTAGTGTACCAGTGGAGAGAGTGGAAGAAGAGTCAGAAGAGGAAGAGGCATCAAGAAGAAGAGTCTTATTGTCAATTTAATGCTAGTGACGTTGTAGTGCTCTTGATGCTCACCTCTTAAGATCTACACCTCTGTTTGCTTTTCAATATGTTTCTGACAGTGTATCTAACTAGTGCTATGTTTTAGCATTGTTTACTCTGAAGTATGGATGAAGGAGGGAAGAATTTAATAGTGAAAAAATATCCTCAGGGAAAGGGAAGAGAAAGGTTGAGAAAGAAAGAGATAGAAAGGAAATGCTGAAGGGAATGAGAGAAAAGAATCCTCCAAATGTCGAGATCGACCAATCGAGCTCGCCGCTGTGCAGCCAAGTTACCACCTAGCAGCCTCACCGTGAGTTCACCAGAAGCCACAATCTCTCAAACCCACAATCCAATTCTATATTTCCCACTCTTCTTATGTAGGAAATATATGAGAAGTTTGTCTGAAGTCAAAATTATCACATCACCAGAAGCCACAATCTCTCAAACCCACAATCCAATTCTATATTTCCCACTCTTCTTATGTAGGAAATATATGAGAAGTTTGTCTGAAGTCAAAATTATCACATCCTAAATAAATTTAACAAAATTATCACATTGAGGCCACAATCTCTTAAACCCGCAATCCAATTCTATATCACGGCTTACTAAAATAAATTTGCATTTGCATAGGCATTTTAAATTTGATATTCAACAAAAAAAGACATATTTTTCACACTATCATCTTTAAAAAGTGAACTATATGAGAAGTTTGTCTTAAGTTTAAAGTAAAAAAAATTCTTTTCTGTTTTTGTGTATTCTAAAGAGTTAGATAAAAGGATTTTATGATACCATAATGAACATTATAGTTATATTAGAAAATAATGTGAGAGATTACTAACTTTCAACCATTTACTGTCATATTGAACCATTGATTTTTTATACATGAATAATATTCATCATATTAAAATGGTACACATTTTCAAATGTTCGCTTTAATAGAATATATAGTCAATTACTAAGGGGGCGCTTGGTAAGCGGGTTTAGAAGGTGGGAATGAGAATGAAATATATTTCATTCCCATTGATGATGCTTGGTATACGGGAATCGGAATCAAAATAAGGATATGATACCCTTGATTTCATAACCCACCCCCCACTAGGTTATCACCAAACCCATACACCCCTCAATCAAACCCATTATCATTCCCATTGCCAAATTTATACCAAACGCCCCCTAAATTTATACATATGAGGAATTCTAAATTTCAAATATAATTTTAAAAAAATGTCAAAAATTGTAGGTCCTATGATCCTACACTTATAATGTACCTTTCTCTGCTTCTAGATAGTTTCTGAATACTGACATCCTTACTGGAAATTGTATATTAACAAACTCTGATATTAACTACCAATTATTTATATTAAATATGTTATATTGCAGTGTTAAAAAGATGCTATGAATAATTGTTGATAGTTTCTGAAAATCCAATATTATTTCTAATGAATGAATTGTATTTTAATGTTGTTTATTAACTAAATTATTTTTATCAATAATAAATAATCATCTATTAGTATTGACTCTATGATATTATTAATTATTTTTATGATATTAACTATGATGAAAATAAGTAAAATTTATTGATTGCTAAAAGTTTAAGTATAGGATTATTAATACATAACAACAGATTGTTAATATTGACATTTTAAATAAAAATTTAATGATATTATTTACTAATTATAATAAATATAAATATGTTAGCAAAGGATTTGCTATTTCATATAAAACTGAAATTAATAGTATCAAGTATATAGTAATTAAGTTCTACTATAGTTTGATTCATTATAAATGTTCGGATGATTTTGAACAAATTTATTCCCAATTTCTCTTTTTTTTTCCTAAAAAAATCTATTTAATTTTGTTATTTTCTTGTTTCTGTTCTTCCCAATCTTACTGATTTGGTTGATACTAAGGTTTTTGAATCAGCTAATCTCAATACCCATACTGATTTGGCTGACTATGGCTATTATGTTAATTGTGTGCCACCAGAAATATTTGACATTTTTATTTCATGCTGTGCAAGATTCTGAAGTAATTGCAATTGACAATCTTTGCTAACAGTTACATAAATTTGCTCTCTCATATTGACACTTAAGTTGGCTGGATTGAACAGATGGTGGAGATTCTGGGCAAAAGAGTAGTCCTTCGTTTGAGAGTGCTGATGATTTTGAACGGCGTTTATTTGGTGATATTGGCAATGACAAAATGAATGCTCCTTTTTATCGCAAGCTTGACAAACTGGAGAAGGCTCATGAAAGATATACTGGCTCCAGATCAAATGATGGTAACGGTTCCAGTATAATAGATGGTATAAGCAATAGTTTTGATTCACTATCAGATGGTATGGATGAAAAGTTAGACAAAGCAGCCCGTACATTTACATATAGCAATGAGATACAGGAAGAAGATTATAGGTTCAGACCCGATGTGACATTTTATCCTGGGAACACCTACACTCTAAGGGTAAGAGCTAATGGTTAATCTTTTTACTGTTTATTTTAAGTTTTTATTTTTTATACTCATTTTGATCTCTATGGATGTCTTTAGTTGGAGAAGAGTCTTAATATTATTCTATTGATCTGATAATTTAATGTTGAATCTGAATCCTTATGTACAGAGGAATTAGAGTTAGGGGGGGGGGCTTGATGTCCAAATTATAATAGTTCAAATTATATTCCTAAACAACTAAAAAAAAAATAACAATCAAATAAATAAACAAATAATAGTCCATCACTGGCTCAATTACCAAAGTTTGCAATACCGTTCCGTGTCGTCCAGCACGGACGGTTTTTACCGTTCCACTGTGCAAGTGAAATGGGCTTTGGCGTCCAGGAGGCGTCGTCGGAAGCGTCGCGGGACTCTTCCAACGGCGTCAAAGGCTACACCGGTGCTTCCGGCATCGCGGGGCGCCGTGGGACGTCTCCGGTGCCTGCGGCGTCGCGGTTGTGGTTGTGAGATTTCTTTTTTTTATTTATTTAATTTAAATAATTCTCATTTTATTTAATTAAATTAAACAATTCCGGTGATATTTAAAAAAAATCATAAATCCTAATTAAATTACCCCAATTAAATATATAAAAATTTTAATTTTTTTAAAATAAATTTTATTAATTATCATTCTGATTTTTTTTTTTTAAATTTTATTTTAAAATTCTATAAAAAATTAATTTTTTTAAAATCTAATTTAAAAAAAATAAAAATTTTAATAAATCATATTTATATTCTGATATATATTTTTTTATTTTTTGTAATTTTTTACTGGTTTATTGTTTAATTGATATTTTGATTTATTTACTATTTTAAATAGATATTATTTAAATTAATAATTAACTAAATGAATAAATAGTTAATTTATATAATTATTATATATTAGTATCTTTGTATTAATTTATATAATTATAATTATTTAATTTGAACATTGGAGAACTATAGAGTTGACTTAACTCCTAAACAGGATATTTATCTAATTCACGCCACTCCTTTTGGTATTAGTAATATAATATATTAAGATGTATCAATTTTAATTTAAATTATTGATAGATTAATTTATTTTAAGAATATTATATTTAATTATTTTTTCTAACAATTGTTCAATAATAGAAAACTTATATAAAATCTATACACAAGTTATTTTAAATTATGCACAATAAATATATTTATCTAATAATTACTATATGTAAATAAAAAAATACCGAAATCATATCGGCACAGCACGATACGATACCAAAACTGTATCTTTCCGGTCTGAGACCGAAACCTCGGCACGGGTCGAGATTTTAAACATTGTCAATTACTTTATTAAATAAGCTTAATTACTATGGTGATTTGTTCTTCCCATTATTGACATTTGGCCGAAGACGAGAAACAAAGTAAACCAAAATACCAAAAGATAAACTAAACAGAAGAACTACTACTGTTGGTTTACTTGAACAGGCTGAGGGAAAAGAAAAAAAAACAACAAAACAACTACATATGAAAGAAAAAGAGAATGGAAGTATTGCCTTCTTTTAAAATACCAAAAGATAAACTAAACAGAAGAACTACTACTGTTGGTTTACTTGAACAGGCTGAGGGAAAAGAAAAAAAAACAACAAAACAACTATATATGAAAGAAAAAGAGAATGGAAGTATTGCCTTCTTTTACGACAGTCTCAGCTAACTCTGATGATAAGAAAAGACAAAACAAGAGCTGCTCTTATTGAAGAGGAAGGACAAAGTTTGTTGTTGGTCATTGAAAAACAACAAAAGGAAGGAACGGAGGACTCTTGCTCTTAAGAAGAGGAAGAAGAAAAGAGAGTTGTTGGAGAAGGGGAAAAAAAATTTAACTACGGTCTGGAAGGAAAAAAACTAGGGAGAAGGAAGAAGAAGAAGTTAGCGTGGAGGCTTGCGCATGAGAGGGTGGGAGTGAGGTTGTATACTTGGTAGAGAATAAAAAGAAAAGAAAGGAGAGAATAGGTTTTCTAAAAAATTTCCTAATTCGTTTTAAATCGATTGAACTGCTTTCCTCCAATTAAACTTGGTTTGACCATAACTTGGTCAAATCCATATCAACCCCAGTTTGGACTAATATACTCCTTATCTTCACGCCTACCCGATAAATTTTGTATTTTTGTTCAACCCCAATCCAATTTTAATTCAACACCTTCACTTCGTGACTTCAAAGTTGCTTTCAAAGATCTAAATCTTCCAAAAACACCATTTTAATTAATTAATTTCTACCACATTAAATGTTAATTTATACACGGGTGGATTTGTACACAATGACATGCTAGCTACTAGTTTGCTATTAGCTTTTGATCTTCTCGTGTTTGAAAAACTGCTAATTTAATAAAACATAATAAAATTGGGCTGGGCTACAGCCCAGGACAGGCCATACCGGGCTTTGTCTCTACATATGTATGGCACTAAGGGGGCGTTTAGTTTGCTTCATTTTCTATTTTCATTTTCCAGAAAACCACATTTTCTCATTTTCTAAAATATAATTTTATTTTATTCTCTAGTTTTCCAGAAAACACTATATCTTTTTCTGGAAAACAAGGCTGAAAAATACAAACCAAATACGTTTTTCAGAAAATTGCATTTTTTACAGAAAATGAAAATGGAAAACAAGCATACCAAACGCCCCTTCAACTTTTCTGATTCATGTTCCCTCATTTTCACTCATCTCTATAAGCTTTTTCTAACTGCTAATTCCGGTCTAAATTCTAGATTTGCCTAACTATTGTTGGCATATGTTATCCAAAGAGTGAATGCTTAGATGTCACTTTTCTCTCTTCCTAGTTTCCCTTTTTCTGTGAGCTTAGTTCAGGATATACTCTGATTTCTTTTAATACTACGTTTGGTTCATAGGATTAGCTATTCTATTCCATATGAACTCCCATAGAATAACCACGTATTCCTATATTTGGTTGTAAAAATGAACTTAGAATACCAATTTCTATTGAATTGTCAAAATGAGGATTGCTTGTACCTAGGCCCTGCGATTTTTTAATGCATAATTGCACTCATGGCCTATAACAATATTACTTCCACTATCTTTGGCATTGCTAAGATCAGTTGACTAGCACTGAACCCTCTCGTTCCATATTTCATTTTTTAATCACTACCTTGCATTTTTGACTCGATATATGGATATCTGTCTGTGCTAGGCTGAATGTTACAAATTCCTTTTGTTTGAAGATTTGAGCCAATTTGTCTGAATTACTTTGGTCCTTGGTGATTTGTGGGAAACTAATTACTTCTGTGTGCTTGACTTTTTTGGTAAAAGCATATGTCGTTATCAGCAGTTGGAAAACTCCAACCATGGGCCATCTCCTAGCTGCCAGGGCACTGGCATCCTTATAATGTGGATTATAATTTTACTGCTGCAGATATAAGTATTCCTAAACCGACCCCACCTAGTGGGATAAGGCTTGATTGTTGTTGTTGTTAGATATAAGTATTCCTAAGGCTGTTATATTCTCATTGTGGTTTCCTTCTCACAAATTTTTCTGTGACTTCCCACAAGGATCTTGATCTTACAAAGCCTGGGATTCATAAGCCTCCCAAACGAACAGAGTTTACGACTACCACAAAAGAGGTGCTGAGGAAAGCTGATTTCAGGGTAAGCTACATATTTCTGACTTTTGTTATATAGTTAAATTTTTGACTTCACACTTCTCTATAAAAATGCCAAACAACGAGATGTTTAGCATAAATTTTTGTTATTTTGGCAGATACCCAGTAAATTTGACTACTAGTTTAAGATATAAAGTAAGTTTGTGTTCATTGCGTTCTGGTACCTTAAACAAAAGCCACACTGTATTGAGATTCTTGTACAGGTTCAGTTATTGTTTACCAACATCATGTCTGTGTTGATTCTTGGGGTTTTATGTTTGGACTTGAGTTATGGGGATGAATCTAAGTGCTCGAGACAGTTATTTTTAAAATTTTTACATGTGATCAATAGAAACATCAAGCATTTGCTCAATAGAAATGCTAAATGTTTTTGAGAAAATAAAACATGCTTTTCCAAATATTTACCCTAGTGTCAAATTCCTTTTAGCCTGCTGAATATAAATGTTACTAGATTCCTTTTAGCCTGCATTACTTGTGTTAAGAGTATGAAGTAGAAAAATACCTTCATCTGATTTTGAAGCCTTCTAGTTATCCTTTCGCCTTACGATGCATTGATTATTCGTGCTTAAGAAATGTCTCCTTTTTCATGCTCTACAATTTGGGCATGCTGAATGCAGAATGTGAGGTTCCTCGCCAACTTTTTGACTGAAGCAGGAATTATAGTCAAAAGAAGCCACGTAAGGACTAAATCTCGAACCATGTAGCTTGTTATACAGAACTTCCCAGCATACATACTTGATACAACTAATTGTTCCGCCGATGACTTTTTTCTTTTCAGACGCGAATCAGTGCCAAAGCTCAAAGGAAAGTCGCTAGGGAAATTAAAACTGCAAGAGCTTTTGGACTGTTGCCATTCACCTCCATGGGAAGGAAACCCTTTGCTTTCGGGAGAAACATGAAAGACGATGATGATGAATTCGAAAGTGACGATAACGTGGCAGCACCTACTGTTGCAGACGTTTACCAGGAAAGATGATCTGGTGTCGTTAAGCTGTTATTCCGAAACATCCTTCATAAAAACTAGTGTTGCAGTTTTTTACAGACGACCCTTTATATTATAGGCTTTGGATGTCGAGCATGAAATGTGATGGCTAATTTCATTGTTGCCTGAAAATATGCTGCACAAAATGTTCTTCTTTCCTTGCTACTTGAATCATAAACAAAAGGTTTCTGTATGATTAATTTCAACTTGCAAATAAAAATTTTGAGCAGGAAACTATTCACAATCCATCTGTAACAAATTATGATATGTACAAAAGTTTCAAACTTTACAAGCCAAGAGCAATCTAAATAGTACACCATGCAACAAACCAAATCAACTATACAAGCAGATCAAACTTGTGTCTATTCACCTTCACTTGCGCTCTCGATTGTAAACTTTAAGCACCAATGCAACTCAGAAACTTCTTCGGCACTGGCCCTGCGGCGCGCTGCTTGGCCGTGAGCTCCTCTGCCCTTAACATCTCTTTCCCACGCCTAGCTGCTTCGATTACCCTCTTCTCTTCTGCTGTCTTGTGAAATGATGCAATTTTGTTCTTCACCTTCTCCGTGAATTCTGCCTTGTGCTTTTCCAATTCTTCCTGTTTGTATGTACTAACGATCAAACTCGGATTTTGATGTATGATAAAAGGGTTAAAATTAGGTGTGTTATTTTCTAACATTGTTACCGAGTGTGCAAGATTGAAAGGCTTAAGACCTGATACCAAGTTGAAGTTAAGAATAGTGGAGTCTTGGCAAAAGTCCAATTGGGTCTGCGGAGCTGACTACTGGTTGAAGTCTAGGGTGGTGGAGCCCTGACAAAAGTTCAAGGTGGTGGAGTCTTGGCAAAAGTCTAGTTGGGCCCGAGGAATTGTCTGCTTGTTGAAGTCCAAGTTGGTGGAAACTTGGCAAAAATCCTAGTGGGTCAAGGAGCTGAGTAAATTTGCATAGGGTAAGTAAGGTAAGTCATTGGAGGATTGAATTCCGAGTCCTAGTTGGGACTTTAGGCGCGGTCCAACTTAGAACTATTTCGGATCTTTTTGTTGAGACATATGACTAGATCCTGGTCTTAGGAAGACAAGGTCTATTTAATATCCATTTCATTTAGTTCATGTTGTATGCTTACTAACCTTGTTTTGTAGGACATATTGGTTTTTGGACTAACTTAGTTTAGCAAGGATTTTTCTGCAAAAGTTTCGTCGGATGAACAATACACAAGATACCTCAGTTTAGACTGGAGGCGTCTCAGGAGGCTGAGAGCAGCTCCGTGAAGTCTGCGCTGAAGATGAAATTTTAACGAGCTGAGGCACCTCAGTTGGGATCCGAGGCGCCTCAGTTGGGAATTGAGGCGCCTCAGACGCCCTATATAAGGCCATTACTGCCATGCACTCGGAGGAACCATTAACTCCTGATCATGCTCAAACGACTTCTTCCTGCTGCGACCTACTTCGACACAACTACGAACGACCGTTGTCGGAAGACCAACACCAACACACGGGCCGATAAAAATCATACTACCGTATTAGGTAACGAAATTCTATTTATTTAAGTGTACTTAAATTTGTAAAAGGGCAGTGTAGGGTTGTTATACCTCCCTATCATTTGTACTCGGATCACTCTACCGGGGTTTCACCGGTAGAGGATATTAGTGGATTGTCTGTCAAAAATGTCCAAGGGACCTGGGCCTTATAGTAGGAGTCACCGAAGGCTTCGAAGCAAGTAAAATCGAACCGTGTTCACATGATTGTTTTTTCATTATTTTCCGCTGCGCACTCAGGCTTTCTTTAATGCAAAAAAGTGAAACGTTTTTAAAATACACGTGATTCCCTCCTCCCCTCACGTACAACGGTCCTACACATCCTACACATAACTTGCTCAAGTTCGCTAACTACTACACTGAAGGAATAGCACACCTCTTTCCTTTTGAGCTCTGCCTTCACATCAGCCTTCCTAGAGTTCTCCCATGCAGCAATGGCTGATAGCTTCTTCACTGCCCTGATCATACTATGCGAGGACCATCCGTAAACCTTCTCAAATCAACTGAACATTAGGTTTTTCTTGCAACAAACTTGCATTGTGCAAGGAAGTTAACAACCAATTCTCCATTGGGCATAAATCAAAAGGCATTCAATGGACATCCATTTTGTAAAAATCATCAAATGAGCGCTCCACTATATATTTTATCCTATGAATATCTTTACTTTCAGCATTGTTGTAGCTGCTACAATGCTTAACAATAACTTATTTTCAGTGACTGTAGCAAGATATAACTAGGATATAACTAGTTGTTATAACGTGTAATAGTTAATGTAATACTATTGTAATATTATACTAGCTATACTACCTAACTCTACTGTTTTAAATTGATTTTGATAAAGTTGATAAAGAGTATTTTAATATAATAGTATTTGAGATTTAGGGTTGAAGACTTTAAAATTTAAAATTCAATTACAACTATATAATAGCTAGCTGATACAACTATTTTAAAGAGATTTTAATAAAATTTAAGTAATTTTGACAAGTTATTAAAGAATATTTTATTATAATAGTATTTTATATATAATAATTTTGATTAAATTAAAATAATTAATTTTTTATATTTTAATAGTTACTCCGTAGCTATTACAACAACATTGAAATAAGGGTCATTTTTGATATAAAATATCTGATGGGGTGCATTTTGATTTTTTTTTTTAATTTATAAAAAGAGTATTATTTTGACGATTTATCCTTGTGATTTTTGCCCTGCTCCATTTGATGTCAAAAGGTTACCTCCATATGCTTTGGTCAATCCATGGAAATCCAACTCTAACATAGTCCATAAACTTAAAGAAGTATAACTAGATTCATCTCTTCCATTTCAACGACAACACCAATGAATCCTAATTCTTCAGAAATGATTCGATTTCGCCAATACTCACGTATTCTCTGTCTTGGTTTTCTCATTGTCCTCCCAAGCCTTGATCAAAGACAACTTCTTTTCAGTAGCAAGCCTTCAGAGAACTGCATCTGAGAACAATAAACAATTCTGAATTTGTTCATATATCTTTTCAGTAGCAAATCTTGTGCTGTAGGATGAAGAACATCACAAAGTTATTACCTCTTTCAATTGAACCCGAGCCTTGTTCCTTAGGTGCATCCTTTATTTCTGGTGGTAAAAGATAATTCGCTCGTCCCCAGTGCCTCCGTTAATCCGTTCCAGAACCAATACGAAGGAGATAAATTACGGAGACTATTATCCCATATACTATGCTTAGTGCGTGGGGAGAGGCATCCTCTATTTCTGAACATTCCCAAAGCAAGCCAAGTAAGAAAGAGGAAGTGACAAAATTAAGACTATAAATGAATTAAATATTCATGAATAAATTTGAAGTTTGACTTGATAAAAACTAATTTATGTTCGTTCAATATAACAAACTTGAATATATTTATCTTCAATTCGTTAATATTCATGAGCAGATGAATAATTCGGTTTGGCTTATATTATCAAATTCAACCACCAATCAAAAAAGTTTAAACAATCAAACAAACTTATATTGAGAACCCAAAAAAGTTTAAACAATCAAACAAACTTATATTGAGAACCCGATAACATGTAAAAGAATCGAAACTGAAGTCAAGCTTGAATCAAATTTAAACTTGTAAAAAGGAAACTACTTCAAACTTGAACATATAGTTTGGTTCCTTTTAAATTCAATTTGGCTTGGTTCTGTTACCTTATCGAATAAGGTCCAACACAATAAAATTTGACTCAACTTGACTGGTTTACCGCCCTATACAAAATTCAAAAGTATTCACTGTAATAAATTTAGCAATATTTAATATGCACCAAAGCAGTAGACAATAAATATATAGATGCAGGAATCTGATAAGTAAATGAGCCGAGTTAGAAATAGTTATCCGGTTGAAGCGCCGGCGTGCCGACTGTCCTTAGAGAATTGATTGCCGCCCTACGGTGCAAAGGCTCCCGGCAAAATTTCCCCAAGATCCGACAACCATGCAGCGTCGTAGGTGCACTCCAAGACGATCGCTGCTCGCGGAGACAACCTCAGATCGCACAAGGTGAAGCCTCAAGACCCAAAAAGCGATCGAAGAAAGCGAACAACGAAAGGAGCAATGCGCGCCGATCGCTCAGAGGGAAAAGGAGAGAAGAAAGCAGTGAATGAATTCAATTTTGCAATCTTCCCTTCCATTTATAGTTTCGAAAAGGCAATTCATGCCTCTTCGTTCGAGGAGGCGCGGCTGATGAAAAATAGCGTCGCGCAGTGCGACGCTAAGGAAAGACACGTCGTGTGCCTTTTAAAAAAAAACGAATAAAAAATTTGAAATTCAAACAAAAAGTCAACAATCCCCCACAAATTTCAAATTCTAATAACAAAATAGGTCTTGAGGCTTTGTCGTAATGAGCTTTCAGTGAAAATACCTTCCAGCTTGAATTTTCACCTAAGTAAACCAATCTTATTCACACAGGTTTGAAGTGAACTAAGTCTTGAACTTAAACCTTTAATATGTGAAAATCAATTGGCAACAACTCATCACAGGCGACGGTTGAATCCTTCTGGGTTGGTGCATTACGGCCATGCCACCGAATCTTGTTTCATAAGTGTTAATGAGAGTTGCCTAGACCCCCCACACTGCGGCCTCACAGTTACACTTACATAGGTGAGTTCTCCAAGGATGTACTGCAAGCATCCTGTCATAAAGACCTCGAACTCATTAAGAGCCTTAAGCTCATCCTTACTAGCAGTTAAGCATCTATCCAGGGAAGAGACTTTGAGATTATATCTCAATTAATTTATGCTTACGGTTCACCCTTATAGCTTGTTTATACCATATTGAACCTACTTCTTGGGATCTCCAATTAGATAGGTTGGGTTGCCGCTATAGATGAAACCAGAATAGGCCTCAGTCCCATTCCCTTACTGGATCTCTTGATTTTCTCAGAATCAAGTCCTTTTGTGAGTGGATCAGCAATATTGTCTTTTGAACTTACAAAGTCCAATGACACCACTCCGAGAGACACTAGCTCACGAACAGACTTCAATCTTATTCGTACATGTCTTTTCTGTTTCTAGTTATACTTGGAGCATCTAATCTGAGCTATTGTTGTTTGATTATCACAGTTCACTGAAATAGGAGGTATTGGCTTCACAATCAAGGGAATCTCAGTAAGAAGACCCTTAAGCCAATCAGCTTCAGTTACTGTGGTATCCAAAGCACATAATTCTGCCTCAGCTGTAGAACGGGATATGATCGTCTGTTTAACAGACCTCCAAGCAACTGCACCGCCTCCAAGTGTAAAAACATAGCCAGTAACGCCTTTACACTCAGCAGTGTCAGCTATCTAACTGGCATCACTATATCCCTCCAGGACTGCAGGGAACCTCCCATAGCACAAGCCCAAGGATATAGTACCCTTAAGGTATCTGAGTACTTTGTCTAATGCATCCCAATGTGTTTTGTCCGGACAGCTAGTAAACCTGCTCAATTTAGTTATAGCAAACGAAATATCAGGTCTAGAACAATTTGCCAAATACATTAGACTACCAATTATTTGGGAATATCTTAATTGAGACACAGCCACGCCACTCTTATTCTTGTGGAGAGTCTTTGAAGGATCATAGGGTGTGACTACAGATTTTATGTGGCTATAGCCATATTTCTCTAACACTTTCTCAACATAGTGTGCCTGAGAAATTGCTATTCCATCAGTTGAGCGAGTCAACTTCAGCCCTAAAATCAAATCAGCACAACCCATATCCTTCATATCAAACTTACCACTTAAGAGAGCCTTGGTTTCGTTAATAATTGAAAGGTTAGATCCAAAAAGTAAAATATTATCTACATATAAACATAAAATGATACATTTATCACCTTTCATTTTAGTATATACGCATTTATCAGAGTCATTAACTTCAAAGCCAAATGATAGCATAGCTCTATCAAATTTTTCGTGCCATTGCTTTGGGGCTTGCTTCAAACCATAAAGAGATTTTACTAACTTACAGACTTTATTCTCACTTCCAGAAACTACATATCCCTCTGGCTGATCCATATATATCTCTTCTTCAAGATCTCCATTAAGAAATGCCGTTTTGACATCCATTTGATGGACCTCAAGATGATATATGGATGCTAGTGCTATCAATACTCGGATTGTAGTGATTCTAGTAACAGGGGAATAAGTGTCAAAATAGTCAATCCCTTCCTTTTGTTTGAATCCCTTAGCAACCAGGCGGGCTTTGAACTTATCTACTGACCCATCAGGTTTTAACTTCCTCTTAAATACCCATTTACATCCAATGGTGGTGCAACCAGGAGGCAAATCCACTAACTCCCAAGTGGCATTAGAGATAAGAGTCCATTTCATTTTTAATGGCTTCTTTCCAGTGCTTAGCTTCAGGAGAAGTCATAGCATCTCTATATGTCACAGGGTCACCTTCTATATTATAGGTGATAAAGTCTTGGCCTAAATCTTTAGATACACGTTGCCTCTTGCCCCTTCTCAATTCTGTACACTCACTAGATTCATCTAATCTAGAGTGACTTGAGGAAGGTACACCCACTAAGGATAATGGGACCTCTATGGAGGCAGTGTCATATCTAGTAGGAGTACTAGAGATAGATTGGGGTGTTCTAGTCTTCATAGGAAATATATCCTCAAAGAATGTAGCATCACGAAGTTCTACAATAGTGTTTGCATCTATTCCAGAAATTTCTGATTTAATAATCAGAAACCTATATGCAGAACTATTCTGAGCATAACCCAAGAAGACACCATCTACAGGTCTTCGGACCAAGTTTTTCCTTTATGTTCAGGTACTAGCACTTTTGCAAGGCACCCCCACACTTTTAGGTATTTCAAACTTGTCCTTCGACCTTTCCAAAGTTCATATGGGCTTTTATCTCTTGACTTCATAGGTACTCTATTTAACACATAACAAGCAGTGTATAGAGCCTCCCCCCACAAGAAGTTGGGTAACCCAGAACTGCCTAACATGGAATTAATCATATCTTCAAGGTTCGATTTTTACGTTCTGCTACACCATTAGATTGAGGACTAAATGGAGCAGTGACCTCATGAATTATACCTGAATCTTGACAGAATTTTTGAAACAGGTTTGAGGTGAACTCTC
>JAGFNQ010002700.1:309419-344103 GCA_024364735.1 Boesenbergia rotunda
CTGACATCCTTACTGGAAATTGTATATTACAAACTCTGATATTAACTACATTATTTATTTATGTTATATTGCGTGTTAAAAGATGCTATGAATAATTGTTGATAGTTTTCTGAATCCAATATTTCTAATGAATGAATTGTATTTTAATGTTGTTTATTAACTAAATTATTTTTATCAATAATAAATAATCATCTATTAGTATTGACTCTATGATATTATTAATTATTTTTATGATATTAACTATGATGAAAATAAGTAAAATTTATTGATTGCTAAAAGTTTAAGTATAGGATTATTAATACATAACAACAGATTGTTAATATTGACATTTTAAATAAAAATTTAATGATATTATTTACTAATTATAATAAATATAAATATGTTAGCAAAGGATTTGCTATTTCATATAAAACTGAAATTAATAGTATCAAGTATATAGTAATTAAGTTCTACTATAGTTTGATTCATTATAAATGTTCGGATGATTTTGAACAAATTTATTCCCAATTTCTCTTTTTTTTTCCTAAAAAAATCTATTTAATTTTGTTATTTTCTTGTTTCTGTTCTTCCCAATCTTACTGATTTGGTTGATACTAAGGTTTTTGAATCAGCTAATCTCAATACCCATACTGATTTGGCTGACTATGGCTATTATGTTAATTGTGTGCCACCAGAAATATTTGACATTTTTATTTCATGCTGTGCAAGATTCTGAAGTAATTGCAATTGACAATCTTTGCTAACAGTTACATAAATTTGCTCTCTCATATTGACACTTAAGTTGGCTGGATTGAACAGATGGTGGAGATTCTGGGCAAAAGAGTAGTCCTTCGTTTGAGAGTGCTGATGATTTTGAACGGCGTTTATTTGGTGATTGGCAATGACAAAATGAATGCTCCTTTTTATCGCAAGCTTGACAAACTGGAGAAGGCTCATGAAAGATATACTGGCTCCAGATCAAATGATGGTAACGGTTCCAGTATAATAGATGGTATAAGCAATAGTTTTGATTCACTATCAGATGGTATGGATGAAAAGTTAGACAAAGCAGCCCGTACATTTACATATAGCAATGAGATACAGGAAGAAGATTATAGGTTCAGACCAGATGTGACATTTTATCCTGGGAACACCTACACTCTAAGGGTAAGAGCTAATGGTTAATCTTTTTACTGTTTATTTTAAGTTTATATTTTTTATTTTTTATACTCATTTTGATCTCTATGGATGCCTTTAGTTGGAGAAGAGTCTTAATATTATTCTATTGATCTGATAATTTAATGTTGAATCTGAATCCTTATGTACAGAGGAATTAGAGTTAGGGGGGGGCTTGATGTCCAAATTATAATAGTTCAAATTATATTCCTAAACAACTAAAAAAAATAACAATCAAATAAATAAACAAATAATAGTCCATCACTGTCTCAATTACCAAAGTTTGCAATACCGTTCCGTGTCGTCCAGCACGGACGGTTTTTACCGTTCCACTGTGCAAGTGAAATGGGCTTTGGCGTCCAGGAGGCGTCGTCGAAAGCGTCGCGGGACTCTTCCAACGGCGTCAAAGGCTACGCCGGTGCTTCCGGCATCGCGGGGCGCCGTGGGACGTCTCCGGTGCCTGCGGCGTCGCGGTTGTGGTTGTGAGATTTCTTTTTTTTATTTATTTAATTTAAATAATTCTCAGTTTTATTTAATTAAATTAAACAATTCCGGTGATATTTAAAAAAAATCATAAATCCTAATTAAATTACCCCAATTAAATATATAAAAAATTTTAATTTTTTTAAAATAAATTTTATTAATTATCATTCTGATTTTTTTATTTTTTAAATTTTATTTTAAAATTCTATAAAAAAATAATTTTTTTTAAAATCTAATTTAAAAAAATAAAAATGTTAATAAATCATATTTATATTCTGATATATATTTTTTTATTTTTTGTAATTTTTATTGGTTTATTGTTTAATTGATATTTTGATTTATTTGCTATTTTAAATAGATATTATTTAAATTAATAATTAACTAAATGAATAAATAGTTAATTTATATAATTATTATATATTAGTATCTTTGTATTAATTTATATAATTATAATTATTTAATTTGAACATTGGAGAACTATAGAGTTGACTTAACTCTAAACAGGATATTTATGTAATTCACGCCACTCCTTTTGGTATTAGTAATATAATATATTAAGATGTATCAATTTTAATTTAAATTATTGATAGATTAATTTATTTTAAGAATATTATATTTAATTATTTTTTCTAACAATTGTTCAATAATAGAAAACTTATATAAAATCTATACACAAGTTATTTTAAATTATGCACAATAAATATATTTATCTAATAATTACTATATGTAAATAAAAAAATACCGAAATCATATCGGCACAGCACGATACGATACCAAAACTGTATCTTTCCGGTCTAAGACCGAAACCTCGGCACGGGTCGAGATTTTAAACATTGTCAATTACTTTATTAAATAAGCTTAATTACTATGGTGATTTGTTCTTCCCATTATTGACATTTGGCCAAAGACGAGAAACAAAGTAAACCAAAATACCAAAAGATAAACTAAACAGAAGAACTACTACTGTTGGTTTACTTGAACAGGCTGAGGGAAAAGAAAAAAAAACAACAAAACAACTACATATGAAAGAAAAAGAGAATGGAAGTATTGCCTTCTTTTAAAATACCAAAAGATAAACTAAACAGAAGAACTACTACTGTTGGTTTACTTGAACAGGCTGAGGGAAAAGAAAAAAAAACAACAAAACAACTACATATGAAAGAAAAAGAGAATGGAAGTATTGCCTAGTATTGCCTTCTTTTACGACAGTCTCAGCTAACTCTGATGATAAGAAAAGACAAAACAAGAGCTGCTCTTATTGAAGAGGAAGGACAAAGTTTGTTGTTGGTCATTGAAAAACAACAAAAGGAAGGAACGGAGGACTCTTGCTCTTAAGAAGAGGAAGAAGAAAAGAGAGTTGTTGGAGAAGGGGGAAAAAAATTTAACTACGGTCTGGAAGGAAAAAAACTAGGGAGAAGGAAGAAGAAGAAGTTAGCGTGGAGGCTTGCGCATGAGAGGGTGGGAGTGAGGTTGTATACTTGGTAGAGAATAAAAAGAAAAGAAAGGAGAGAATAGGTTTTCTAAAAAATTTCCTAATTCGTTTTAAATCGATTGAACTGCTTTCCTCCAATTAAACTTGGTTTGACCATAACTTGGTCAAATCCATATCAACCCCAGTTTGGACTAATATACTCCTTATCTTCACGCCTACCCGATAAATTTTGTATTTTTGTTCAACCCCAATCCAATTTTAATTCAACACCTTCACTTCGTGACTTCAAAGTTGCTTTCAAAGATCTAAATCTTCCAAAAACACCATTTTAATTAATTAATTTCTACCACATTAAATGTTAATTTATACACGGGTGGATTTGTACACAATGACATGCTAGCTACTAGTTTGCTATTAGCTTTTGATCTTCTCGTGTTTGAAAAACTGCTAATTTAATAAAACATAATAAAATTGGGCTGGGCTACAGCCCAGGACAGGCCATACCGGGCTCTGTCTCTACATATGTATGGCACTAAGGGGGCGTTTGGTTTGTTTCATTTTCTATTTTCATTTTCCAGAAAACCACATTTTCTCATTTTCTGAAAAATAATTTTATTTCATTCTCTAGTTTTCCAGAAAATACTATATCTTTTTCTGGAAAACAAGGCTGAAAAATGCAAACCAAATACGTTTTCCAGAAAATTACAGTTTCTACAGAAAATGAAAATAGAAAACAAGCATACCAAACGCCCCTTAAACTTTTCTGATTCATGTTTCCTCATTTTCACTCATCTCTATAAGCTTTTTCTAACTGCTAATTCCGGTCTAAATTCTAGATTTGCCTAACTATTGTTGGCATATGTTATCCAAAGAGTGAATGCTTAGATGTCACTTTTCTCTCTTCCTAGTTTCCCTTTTTCTGTGAGCTTAGTTCAGGATATACTCTGATTTCTTTTAATACTACGTTTGGTTCATAGGATTAGCTATTCTATTCCATATGAACTCCCATAGAATAACCACGTATTCCTATATTTGGTTGTAAAAATGAACTTAGAATACCAATTTCTATTGAATTGTCAAAATGAGGATTGCTTGTACCTAGGCCCTGCGATTTTTTAATGCATAATTGCACTCATGGCCTATAACAATATTACTTCCACTATCTTTGGCATTGCTAAGATCAGTTGACTAGCACTGAACCCTCTCGTTCCATATTTCATTTTTTAATCACTACCTTGCATTTTTGACTCGATATATGGATATCTGTCTGTGCTAGGCTGAATGTTACAAATTCCTTTTGTTTGAAGATTTGAGCCAATTTGTCTGAATTACTTTGGTCCTTGGTGATTTGTGGGAAACTAATTACTTCTGTGTGCTTGACTTTTTTGGTAAAAGCATATGTCGTTATCAGCAGTTGGAAAACTCCAACCATGGGCCATCTCCTAGCTGCCAGGGCACTGGCATCCTTATAATGTGGATTATAATTTTACTGCTGCAGATATAAGTATTCCTAAACCGACCCCACCTAGTGGGATAAGGCTTGATTGTTGTTGTTGTTAGATATAAGTATTCCTAAGGCTGTTATATTCTCATTGTGGTTTCCTTCTCACAAATTTTTCTGTGACTTCCCACAAGGATCTTGATCTTACAAAGCCTGGGATTCATAAGCCTCCCAAACGAACAGAGTTTATGACTACCACAAAAGAGGTGCTGAGGAAAGCTGATTTCAGGGTAAGCTACATATTTCTGACTTTTGTTATATAGTTAAATTTTTGACTTCACACTTCTCTATAAAAATGCCAAACAACGAGATGTTTAGCATAAATTTTTGTTATTTTGGCAGATACCCAGTAAATTTGACTACTAGTTTAAGATATAAAGTAAGTTTGTGTTCATTGCGTTCTGGTACCTTAAACAAAAGCCACACTGTATTGAGATTCTTGTACAGGTTCAGTTATTGTTTACCAACATCATGTCTGTGTTGATTCTTGGGGTTTTATGTTTGGACTTGAGTTATGGGGATGAATCTAAGTGCTCGAGACAGTTATTTTTAAAATTTTTACATGTGATCAATAGAAACATCAAGCATTTGCTCAATAGAAATGCTAAGGGGGCGTTTGGTTTGCATTTTCCAGTCTGTTTTCCATTTTCATTTTCTGTAGAAAATGCGGTTTTCTGGAAAACATGTTTGGTTTGCATTTTCCAGCTTTGTTTTCCAGACAAAAACATAGCGTTTTCTGGAAAACTGGATAATGAAAAAAAGTCATTTTCCAGAAAACTAAAAAATGCGGTTTTCTGGAAAATGAAAATGGAAAATGGAACAAACCAAACGCCCCCTAAATGTTTTTGATATGCTTTAAATATTTACCCTAGTGTCAAATTCCTTTTAGCCTGCTGAATATAAATGTTACTAGATTCCTTTTAGCCTGCATTACTTGTGTTAAGAGTATGAAGTAGAAAAATACCTTCATCTGATTTTGAAGCCTTCTAGTTATCCTTTCGCCTTACGATGCATTGATTATTCGTGCTTAAGAAATGTCTCCTTTTTCATGCTCTACAATTTGGGCATGCTGAATGCAGAATGTGAGGTTCCTCGCCAACTTTTTGACTGAAGCAGGAATTATAGTCAAAAGAAGCCACGTAAGGACTAAATCTCGAACCATGTAGCTTGTTATACAGAAACTTCCCAACATACATACTTGATACAACTAATTGTTCCGCCGATGACTTTTTTCTTTTCAGACGCGAATCAGTGCCAAAGCTCAAAGGAAAGTCGCTAGGGAAATTAAAACTGCAAGAGCTTTTGGACTGTTGCCATTCACCTCCATGGGAAGGAAACCCTTTGCTTTCGGGAGAAACATGAAAGACGATGATGATGAATACGAAACTGACGATAACGTGCCAGCAGCTACTGTTGCAGACGTTTACCAGGAAAGATGATCTGGTGTCGTTAAGCTGTTATTCCGAAACATCCTTCATAAAAACTAGTGTTGCAGTTTTTTACAGACGACCCTTTATATTATAGGCTTTGGATGTCGAGCATGAAATGTGATGGCTAATTTCATTGTTGCCTGAAAATATGCTGCACAAAATGTTCTTCTTTCCTTGCTACTTGAATCATAAACAAAAGGTTTCTGTATGATTAATTTCAACTTGCAAATAAGAAGTTTGAGTAGGAAAGTATTCACAATCCATCTGTAACAAGTTATGATATGTACAAGAGTTTCACACTTTACAAGCCAAGAGCAATCTAAATAGTGCACTATGCAACAAACCAAATCAACTAAACAAGCAGGATCAAACTTGTGTCTATTCACCTTCACTTGCGCTCTCGATTGTAAACTTTAAGCACCAATGCAACTCAGAAACTTCTTCGGCACTAGACCTGCGGCGCGGTGCTTGGCCGCGAGCTCCTCTGCCATCTCTTTCCCATGCCTAGCTGCTACGATTGCCCTCTTCTCTTCTGCTGTCTTGTGAAGTGATGCAATTTTGTTCTTCACCTTCTCTGCAAATTCTGCCTTTTGCTTTTCCAATTCTTCCTATTGGTACAGTTTGCACTAACGATCAAACTCGAATTTTGATATATGATAAAAGGATTAAAGTTGGGTGTGCTATTTTCTAACCTTGTTATCGAGGGTGCAGGATTGAAAGACTTAAGACCTGACACCAAATTGAAGTCAAGGGTAGTGGAGTCTTGACAAAAGTCCAGTTGGGTCTGCGAGGCTGACTACTGGCCGAAGTCCAGGGTGGTAGAGTCCTGACAAAAGTTCAAGGTGGTGGAGTCTTGGCAAAAGTCTAGTTGGCCCGAGGGGTTGGCTGCTGGTCGAAGTCCAAGTTGGTGGAATTTTGACAAAAGTCCTTGTGAGTTGAGGAGCTGAGTAAATCTGCACAAGGTAAGGTAAGTCACTGGAGGATCGAATTCCGATGAGGACGAGTCCCAGTTGGGACTTTAGGCGCGGTCCAACTTAGAACCATTTCGGATCTCTATGTTGAGGCATCTGACTAGATCCTAGTCTTGGGAAGACAGAGTCTATTTAATACCCATTTCATTTAGTCCATGTTATATGCTTACTATTTGTAGGACATATTGGTTTTTGGACTAACTTGGTTTTGCAGATATTTTTCTGTAAAAGTTTCGTCGGATGAATAGTACACGAGATGCTTCAGTTTGGACTGGAGGCGCCTCAGGAGGATGAGAGCGACTCCGTGAAGTCTGCACTGAAGACGAAATTTTAACGAGTGCCTCAGTTGGGATCCAAGGTACCTCAGTTGGGAATTGAGTCGTCTCAAATGCCCTATATAAGGCCTTTGCTGCCATGCACTCGGAGGAACCATTAACTCCTGATTAAGCTCAAACGATTTCTTCTTTCTGTTGCGGCCTACTTCGACACAACTACGTATGACCGCTGTCGGAAGACCAATGCCAACACATGAGCCGATAAAAATCATACTACAGTGTTGGGTAACGAAATTCTATTTATTTAAGTATACTTAAATTTGTAAAAGGGAAGTGTAGGGTTGTTATACTTCCCTATCATTTGTACTTGGATAACTCTACCGGGTTTTCACCGGTAGAGGATATTAGTAGATTGTTCGTCGGAAATGTCCAAGGGACCTAGGCCTTATAGTAGGAGTCACCGAAGGCTCCAAAGTAAGTAAAACCGAACCGTGTTCACATGATTGCTTTTTCATTATTTTCTGCTGCGCACTCAGGCTTTCTTTAATGCAAAAAAGCGAAACATTTTTAAAAGACACGTGATTCCCTCCTCCCCCTCACGTACAACGGTCCTACACATCCTGCACATAACTTGCTCAGGTTCAACATCACTTGGTAGCTAACTACTACACTGAAGGAATAGCACACCTCTTTCCTTTTGAGCTCAGCCTTCACATCAGCCTTCCTAGAGTTCTCCCATGCAGCAATGGCTGATAGCTTCTTCACTGCCCTGATCATACTATGCGAGGACCATCCGTAAACCTTCTCAAATCAACTGAACATTAGGTTTTTCTTGCAACAAACTTGCATTGTGCAAGGAAGTTAACAACCAATTCTCCATTGGGCATAAATCAAAAGGCATTCAATGGACATCCATTCTGTAAAAATCATCAAATGAGCGCTCCACTATATATTTCATCCTATGAATATCTTTACTTTCAGCATTGTTGTAGCTGTTACAACGCTTAACAATAACTTATTTCCAATGTTACTGTAGCAAGATATAATTAGTTGTTATAATGTGTAATAGCTAAAGTAATATTATTGTAATATTGTAACAGCTACTACCTAACTATACTGTTTTAAAATGATTTTGATGAAGTTTAAATAATTTTGATGAAGTTGATAAAGAGTATTTTAATATAATAGTATTTGAGATTTAGGTTCAAAATTTTAAAATTTAAAATTCAATTACAACTATATAATAGCTAGCTTATACAACTATTTTAATTTTAGTAAAGTTAAAGTAATTTTGACAGGTTATTAAAGAATATTTTATTATAATAGTGTTTTATATATAATAATTTTGATTAAATTGAAATAATTAATTTTTTATGTTTTAGTAGTACTCAGTAGCTATTACAACAACATTGAAATAAGGGTCATTTTTTATATAAAATATCTGATGGGGTGTATCTTGATTTTTTTTTAATTTATAAAAAGAGTACTATTTTGACGATTTACCCTTGTGATTTTTGCCCTTCTCCATTTGTTGTCAAAAGGTTACCTAAATATGCTTTAGTCAATCCATGGAAATCCAACTTTAACATAGTCCATAACACTACAAAAAAAAAAAAAAAATTATTCAGGGACGAATTTTGGGATGAATTTTTAAATTCGTCCAAAAAATTTAGGGACTAATTTGGCGACAAAAAAAATTTTCATTGCAGATTTGCCGTCGCCAAATTCTGGGATAAAAATTTAGATTCGTCCCTGAATTTGGCAATGAAATTAATTTTTCGTCCCCAAATTCGTTGCCAAATTGCAACGAAAACAAAATTCGTCCCAAACTCTATCCCAAAGTTCGTCCCAAAATTCATTGCCAAATTGCAATGAAAACAAATTCGTTCCAAAATTCGTTACCCAAATGACAATTTAAACTTTGCGACGAACATGTTTCGTTGCAGAATCTGGGACGAATAGATAAATTCGCCCCAGAACTTGGGACGAAAAAATAAATTCATCCTAGAAATATGGGACGAATTAGTAGATTCGTCTGGGACGAATACTTTTTTTATCCCAGATTCTGGGACGAATACAGATTCGTCCCAAAAATGTAATTTAGTTAATTTTGTAAAAAATCATTTCTCATCTCAGATTCTGGGACGAATCAGTGAATTCGTCCCTGATTTAGGGACGAATCAATGATTTATCCCTGATTCAGGGACAAAACAATAAATTCGTCCCTGATTTTGGGACAAATTCACTGATTCGTCGCAGATTCGGGGACGAATTTTTGGATTAGTCCCAGATTCAGGGACGAATCAGTGAATTCGTCCCTGATTTTGGGACGAATCCAAAAATTCCTAATAAATTCGTCTCTGATTCAGGGACGAATTAGTGAATTTGTCCCAGATTCAGGGACGAAACAATAAATTCCTCCCTAATTTTCGCACGAATTCACTGATTCGTCCCAGAATCAGGGATGAATCCAAAAATTCATCCCAAATAATAAGAGATCAAAGGGTCACGATAAGTCAGGGACGAATTTTTTTTCGTTGTAAAATTCATCCCAAATTGTTCAAATTTTTTTCAATACAATCAATATTATTAATTTAACTACATTCAATATATCCATACAGATATAAAACAGTACAAATCAATATATATCATCATATCCATACAAATATAAAACATCCAAATAACAAGAACATCCAAACGATAAGTGATCACAACCAATCGATACATATCATCCAAACGAAACATATCATCCAAATATCCATACAGATATAAAACATCCAAACGAAACATACCATCATATCCATATCGATACAAATAACATCCAAATATAGTACAAGATAAGTGATCACATCCAATCCATAGAATCCATAAGTCATGAAAAAAACTACAAGAACATTAAAATATCAACCTATTCCATTGGCAATCTTGCTTGTTTCATTTTCTTCTTTTCCTACATAAACAAACAAATAACAGAATGAGTTATTCAGGAAATGTGCTTGACATAACAAAATGTACTTTATGTCTAGCAAATGGTATACATTGTTGGTGCAGAAAGCACCAAAGTCAAACCTGTGTTTTGATAATGGCAACAGGGTTCAAAAGTTAAGTCTTACTTGTCATCTAACATGTCACTTGAGTGTGCAGAGTAAAAAGCCCTAGCGAAGGACTGCTAGGCACTGACGAAGGAATGCCAGAATAAAAAGCCCTAGCGAAGGACTGCTAGGCACTGGCGAAGGAATGCCAGAATGAAAAGCCCTAGCGAAGGACTGCTAGGCGCCAGGCGAAGGACAGCTTGGGACTGAAGCCCTAGCGAAAGAATGCTAGGCACCGGGCGAAGGACAGCTCGGCATCCAAGACCTGGCAAAGGACCGTCAGGCAAAAGTCCAACCAGAGGAACGGTTGGCATCAGGTACACTCTCCCGAGAGGAGTAGGTGAGGACGCGTTCCCCGTAGAGGGAACAGTAGGCGTCGGTTCGACTTAGGGTTCCATTATGGAGGCCCAAAGTCAGAACCAAGATAGCTAAGGTTGTATAAAATAATAATTTAAATGTTTTATTATGTTTTGGACTAACCCTGGATGCAGGATCGAAGGAACGAGTGTCTGCAGCTCAGAGAGCCTTAAAGGAATGAGGCAATAGCTGACCAGGGCGCCCGGAGTGTCCCGGGCGCCCCTAAGGTAAACACAAAACACAACAAAGCAAAGACAGCTTCGACAGTTCAACTCCCGGGCGCCCCCGTGCTCCCGGGCGCCCCCGCTGCTCCCGGGCGCCCCCTGCGCTGCGGGCGCCCCCAGGGCCAGCTACCGAAGCACACCCTCGCGAAGCCAGAAGATAAAAGTTTGACCTGGTCAATCCGGGCGCCCCGAGCGCTTCGGGCACCCCGGTCAAACCTGATCCCGAAGGTAAAGGGATCAGATGCTGACCGAGCAAGTTGCGGATCAAACGCCACGTGGGGGGGCGCCCCCGACATCCCGGGTGCCCCCAGGCCCTATATAAAGGGCCCTCGACCCTAAGCTTCGAACAACACTTCCAATCAACGCTTCTACGCTCTTCCGCTCTTGCGCCTCGCTTCGGAAACCTCCCAACTCGAGCCGACGACGTCCCGCTGCTCCGGAAAAGTCAACATTCATCGGACGTCGGTAAAAAGAAGAGCTTTCTTTTTGTTAAGTTTACTATACTGTATTTGTAAATCAATATTTGTAAACTTTCATTGCGCCTCATATAGAATTGCCCAAAGTAAACGGTCAACGACCGTGGGCCTTGGAGTAGGAGTCGACCTAGGCTCCGAACCAAGTAAAGTTACTGTGTTTGCATTTGATTGTTTTATTCCGCTGCGTAACTGCTTTTTCTATAAATCTGAACGATTTCCGATATTCACCCCCCCTCTATCGGTTCTCTCGATCCAACAAGTGGTATCAGAGCGGGGAAGTTCAAACTTGGTGCAACCACCAGTTTGAATTTTTTTTTCGGATTTTTATTTTTCTTTTTCTCGTTCGAATTTTCTTTTTTCCGTTAATCGAGGTTGGTGCAACACCCCTCGCTATTTCATTTTATTCATCCCGCACTACTAATCCAAGACCTAGTCTTGGAATTTTTTTTTGTTAGTTTTCTGTTTCAGATTAAATGACCATGCAAGAAGGATTTAGCACCACCAGACCTCCACTTTTCAGTGGAGAAGACTTTTCCTACTGGAAAAGTCGAATGAATGTCCACCTGAAAACTCAGGTGGACATGTGGATCATCATCCAGTCCGGACTGGAGATCCCCAAAAACACCGAAGGAGTACCGCAGACCTACTCAAAATGGGACAACGCCCTAAAGCGCAAAATTGAAACCGATGCAAAGGCGACCCAGACTCTCCAATGCGGATTAACAAAAGAAGAGCTGAATCGGGTAGGCCCCTTCAACAGTGCAAAGGAGTTGTGGGCAAAGCTGATCGAACTGCATGAATGAACGTCAGACACCAGGATCAGTAAGAGGGATCTGCTCCTGAACAAACTCTACACTATCAAGATGGCCGACACTGAAACAGCAGCCCAACTCCACGCACGCATACAAGAATTGATGAACGGTCTTCACACTATAGGTCACAAGGTCGAAAACCGTGACCTAATAAGGTATGCCCTAAACGCTTTCCCTAGAAATACCTTGTGGGCATCTATGGTAGATGCATACAAGGTCTCAAGGGATCTTTCTAAAATTAAATTAGATGAATTATTTTCCGAATTAGAACTGCACGAACAAACTAACTCCAATATGGTCGAGAAAGGAATTGCCTTTGTTACGGGAAAAATTGGAAGATCAACAAAGAAGAAAACTCAACCTGAACCCGAGTCTAACTCAGATTCAGACGCAGAAGACGAAGAAGGAGATCAATCTGAGCTGGTCCGACTGGCCCGAAGCTACTATAAAAAATTAAAGAACCAAGCCAACACACGGAGGACAAGCCGAAGAAAGGACGAACCAGCTGAACCCACGAATAACAAAAACAAGCCCAACGTAACCTGCTACGAGTGCAAGAAAAAGGGCCACTACAAGACGGAGTGTCCAAACCTAAAGGAGAACACAAAGACAAGAAGAAAGAAAGCACTCCAAGCAACCTGGGACGAATCTTCATCAGAAGAAGAAGAAGAAGAACCCCAGTCAAACTTACTAGTGCTGACCGCTTCAGAAGAAGTTGAGACCGAGTCAGAGTCAGAAAAGGACGAGGGCAGACTAACCTTTTCAGAAGACGGTGAAATCAAGGTAAGCGGTTTCAATAAAAGTCAATTAAATGAACTTATTTCTTACCTTTCTCGAGATTTGGCGAAAGCCAAACTCCGAGTCGAATCCCTCCGACAGGAAGTAAAACTTCTGAAAGAGGGAGCTGACTCTAAATCCTTAACCGAGAAAGTTCAAGAAGGAACTCCTACTCAAGTTGAAAAACTTGAGAAAGAGAACTCCTCCCTGAAAACTCAGGTTAAGGATCTTAGAATGGCCTTAGAACGATTCACTTCTGGGTCCAAGGGTCTTGACATGATTCTTGGAAAACAGAAGTCCGTTCTAAATCGATCCGGACTTGGCTATAGAACCAAATCCCGACAAAGATCTTACTTTGCTGTACTGAATCAGTCCAGAAGTAAAGTTTAGGCATGAGTACCTAAACTATGCCTGAACAAACCAACTGGATCAAATCAGTATTGGATCCCCAAGGACAAGATTCACATCTTGCCTAATTATTATCGTGGCTATAGTCCAGGGGGAGCCAAATCAAAAACTATTTTTATTGTCAAATAGAATTTAATACTTGCAATTTGCCTGATTGATTGTTTATTTAAATTTATGCAATTTACCATGCTTAGACTTAGGTTAGTATAAGGACAGAACAAACTTAACTGAAACTTGAAAACATAGTATTGGGTGGAGGTGAGATGATAGTACGTTAGGGAAACCAATTCTAATAAGATCAAGTTCACTTGGTCTCTTTAGACTGGTGAAACTAGCCAAAGCTACCGATCCAAAATCCAAACTAGTTAGACCAGAACTTTTTCAAAGATTAATTTTGAAAATGAAACTTCATTAAACGACTTTGTCAAGGAAAGGGTTGATGATCCAATAAGGCTACGGCCAAAGAAGGCCTAGTGCCTCGCCAAGATCTGGAAGCCAATTTTTGAGTTTCAAATTCAAATTACTTTTTGTAAAATTCAAATCTAACACAATTTTCAGTTAAGTATAGATTCAAATATCTCCTTTCAAAATAAATTGAAATGTTTTCAAAAATTAATTAAGATTTTCAAAATAAATCATGGCTTTCAAAATAACTTTACTTAACAAAACCTGTCTCACAAAACCTATAAGGCTAACGTGATTGAAAACCCTAGATTTGGGTGAGACAGACTAGTCAGTGAAAATCAATTTAAGCTATTCCTAACTCTAATTGGATCCAAATCAACAAAACTCCTTATGTGTAGGAACATAAAGATTTGGTCCAATGGATGTTGGATAGCGGTTGCTCCAGACATATGACTGAAGATAAATTGAAGTTCACCAAACTCAAACTCAAGAACCTAGGCTCAATAGCATTTGGCAACAATGCTACACTCAAGGTAATTGGGTCAGGTAATATTGAGCTTAAATCTAACTTTATTATTAAGAAAGTTCTTTTTGTTGAAAACTTCAATTTTAACCTGCTTAGCATAAGTCAGTTATGTGATTCTGGTTATATAGTCACTTTCAACAATTCTGACTGCCTGATTAAAAATGTACAAGACTCAGAAACCATACTTAAGGGCACTAGGAAAAATAATGTATACACTATAAACCTTCCCCTAGTACCCAAATGTATGTTAACTCAGTTAAAACAATCGAACCTCTGGCATAGGAGATTAGGTCATACCAATTTGAGAACTATCTCAAAAGTCACCCAACTTGGCATAATCAAAGGTATCCCCAAAATTAAAAATAATAAAAACCTAATATGTGAATCATGTAATCAAGGTAAACAAACCAAATCTAATCACAAATTAATTCAATCTGATCTAACTCAAACCACACTTAAGCTCCTGCACCTTGACCTATTTGATTCACATGGAGCCAAGTCACTAAGCGGGAACCGATACTACTTAGTAATAGTTGATGATTATTCTAGGTTTACCTGGGTTAGGTTTCTAAAAACCAAAGATGAAACCTTAAAACTATTTAATGATTTCTGTAAATTGATTGAAAATCAAAACGATACTAAAATTAAAAGACTTAGGAGTGACCACGGGGGAGAATTTAAAAATCAACGGTTCGAGGAATTCTGTAAGGTCAATGGGTATTTACATGAATTTTCATGTCCCAGAACCCCCCAACAAAATGGGATAGTCGAAAGAAGGAATAGAACCTTACAAGAAGCCGCTAGGGCGATGCTCAACAAATTTAACTTAGCAGACCAATATTGGGCAGAAGCGATTAGTACGGCTTGTTACATTCAAAATAGGATTCTGATTAACAAGCGACACAACAAAACACCCTATGAACTGTACTACCATAGGCTCCCAAATCTACACTACCTAAGGGTCTTTGGATGCAAAGTTCATATCCTAAACACCAAAGATTACTTAGGGAAATTTCAATCCAAATCAACCCTAGGTATCTTCCTAGGATACTCAACCACAAGTAGAGCCTATAGAGTCTACAATAAACAAACTAAGAAAATTGAGGAAACAACTAACTTAATATTTGATGAAGAAGTCAACTCAACATCTGATAATCCAAACCTAACTTCATCAAATTCTGATCAAGAAAATAATGAACAAACAAGTGAACCCTTAACTGAATCCTTAAACGAACTAACTATTGAACCAATTAATGAGTCAACTGAACCAACAAATGAACCAGCCCAAAGAGCCGAATCGAACAATGAACCAAACCGACCAGTCGGACCTGAGGTTGAACCAAGTTCTAGGAGAACCAAGAAACCCAGACTTAGTCACCCAACCGATCAAATTATGGGTGATCCAACTCTAGGAGTCAGGACTAGATCCTCCTATAGAAACCTTAGTCAAATAGCTATGATATCAAAAATAGAACCCAAAACTATAGATGAAGCCCTACCTGACCCTGATTGGATCATAGCTATGCAAGAAGAATTAGCCCAATTTGAGAGAAACCAAGTCTGGGAATTAGTGCCTAAACCTGTAGGCAAATCCATCATAGACACTAAGTGGGTCTTTAGGAATAAACTAAATGATCAAGGAGAAATAGTTAGAAATAAAGCCCGCTTAGTAGCCAAGGGATTCAGCCAAGTAGAGGGATTAGATTACAATGAAACATATAGAAGTTAAACATCACTTCGTAAGAGACCATGTAGCCAGGGGTGAAATAATACTTAACCATATAGACTCAAAATCCAACTTAGCTGATATATTCACAAAACCATTACCTGAGTTTGAGTTCAGCTCACTAAGAAGGCAGTTAGGATTGTGCTTAGTAGAATAGATTTAGCTCATTATTGGTTTTTTTAATCAATTTAAATCAATTTAAATCAATTCTTTCAAAATGCTTTCAAAATCAGCTCTTACTTAATTTTAAAAAAGTTTTAAAAACAAATTCTTTTATTTTTCGACTTAGTTTTATTTCAAAACTACCCCCTTTCAAAACTAGGGCTTTTTCGCAAATGGACTTAGCTTAGGCCCTAACCCTAGAACTGCATGCACCTATAGATTTAGAAGCCAGCATCTCACAAGCACCTTAGGATACTTTGATTGATAACTTAGAAAGGGTTGAGATGCTTAGGTCTGTGTCTTAATTCAAGATGCTTTAAGTCAGTGCATCTGCAGTAATTGGGGCACTAAATACAACTTTTACAGCAATCCAGTTAAGTGTCAAGTTTAGAAAATCTAACTTGAACAGAAACACTTAACTTGACTAACCCTAGCAAAAACTACTGCTTATAACAGTTAGTAAGTAGCTAAATGGGTTAGACAGGTCCCTACAAGAGAAAATTAACTGATTTGGTCTAAGTCTTGGTTCAGTACAGCAAAATCATTTTTTTTGTCATATCTTTTATGCAATTTAATTTCTGCAATATCTATCTATTTTTGATATATGACAAAGGGGGAGAGATAGGAAAGAAGAGAGTTCAATTTTTTTTCAAATTTTTTTTAAAACTCTCAAAATTTTTTCAAAAAGTTAGCTATTTTTCAAAGCTTTTCAAAACCTTTCAAGAAATACTTAAGTTCTTTGTTTTAAGAAAATCCTACTAAGTACTAAGTTTATCAAGTGCTAAGTTTATCAAGTACTAAGTTTTTATAAGTACTTTAAGCTTAAGTTTTTCAAAACTTCCATAACTTTAAGCTTAAGTTTTTCAAAACCTCCATAAAGTACTTTAAACTTAAGTACTTAAATTATTTCAAAAGTTTACTAAGTGCTTAAGCTTTCTAAGTACTTAACTTAAAAGTTTTTCAAACTGTTGAGTACTTTAAACTTAAAGTTTCAAATTTTTTTTTATGTACCTTTAAAACTTAAGTTATAAAAAATTGTTCAAAAGTATCTAAAAATTAAGTTTTCAAAGTGCAAAATCATTCTAAGTAAAGTTTTTTTTAAAAAACTTAGAACCCCACGAAGTTTTGAAAAATCTAGGGGGAGATTCTCTCCAGGGGGAGGGACTTCTATGCTTTTGATTAAACTTAACTTTTTGATCTAGGGTTGCCATAAATCAAAAAGGGGGAGATTGTTGGTGCAGAAAACACCAAAGTCAAACCTGTGTTTTGATAATGGCAACAGGGTTCAAAAGATAAGTCTTACTTGTCATCTAACATGTCACTTGAGTGTGCAGAGTAAAAAGCCCTAGCGAAGGATTGCTAGGCACTGGCGAAGGAATGCCAGAATAAAAAGCCCTAGCGAAGGACTGCTAGGCACTGGCGAAGGAATGCCAGAATGAAAAGCCCTGGCGAAGGACTGCTAGGCACCAGGCGAAGGACAACTTGGGACTGAAGCCCTAGCGAAGGAATGCTAGGCACCAGGCGAAGGATAGCTCGGCATCCAAGACCTAGCAAAGGACCGTCAGGCAAAAGTCCAACCAGAGGAACGGTTGGCATCAGGTACACTCTCCCGAGAGGAGTAGGTGAGGACGCGTTCCCCGTAGAGGGAACAGTAGGCGTCGGTTCGACCTAGGGTTCCATTATGGAGGCCCAAAGTCAGAACCAAGACAGCTAAGGCTGTATAAATAATAATTTAAATGTTTTATTGTGTTTTGGACTAACCCTGGATGCAGGACCGAAGGAACGAGTGTCTGCAGCTCAGAGAGCCTCAAAGGAATGAGGCAATAGCTGACCAGGGCGCCCGGAGTGTCCCGGGCGCCCCCAAGGTAAACACAAAACACAACAAAGCAAAGACAGCTTCGATAGTTCAACTCCCGAGCGCCCCCGTGCTCCCGGGCGCCCCCTGCGCTGCGGGCGCCCCCAGGGCCAGCTACCGAAGCACACCCTCGCGAAGCCAGAAGATAAAAGTTTGACCCGATCAATCCGGGCGCCCCGAGCGCTCCGGGCGCCCCGAGCGCTCCGGGCGCCCCGAGCGCTCCGGGCGCCCCGGTCAAACCTGATCCCGAAGGTAAAGGGATCAGATGCTGACCGAGCAAGTTGCGGATCAAACGCCATGTGGGGGGGGCGCCCCCGACATCCCGGGTGCCCCCAGGCCCTATATAAAGGGCCCTCGACCCCAAGCTTCGAACAACACTTCCAATCAACGCTTCTACGCTCTTCCGCTCTCGCGCCTCGCTTCGGAAACCTCCCAACTCGAGCCGACGACGTCCCGCTGCTCCGGAAAAGTCAACATTCATCGGACGTCGGTAAAAAGAAGAGCTTTCTTTTTGTTAAGTTTACTATACTGTATTTGTAAATCAATATTTGTAAACTTTCATTGCGCCTCATATAGAATTGCCCAAAGTAAACGGTCAACGATCGTGGGCCTTGGAGTAGGAGTCGACCTAGGCTCCGAACCAAATAAAATTACTGTGTTTACGTTTGATTGTTTTATTCCGCTGCGTAACTGATTTTTTCTATAAATCCGAACGATTTCCGATATTCACCCCCCCTCTATCGGTTCTCTCGATCCAACATACATAACAAAATGTGCTTGACATAACAAAATGTTCTTTTCTTATATAACAAAATGTGCTTGACATAACGAATAGTATACAACCTCCTAATTTAAATGGTAAACTGTTGGTGCAAGTTGCATCAATGAAGTTCTCCTCTAAGTGTTTTAATGTTTGACAATTTACTTAAGTCAGTGATACAGTGAACAGACAAAGAGTAGTTGGGAGAGAAGTAACCAAAGTGAAGAAAAGTCCTAGTTAACCTAGGCACTAAGACCTGGTGAGTGAAGCTGGGCACTAAGTCCTGACATAGGGCTGGGCACCGAAGACCTGGTCGGAAGGTGGGCACTAAGCCCTGGTCGAGGACTGGGCAAGAAGACCTGGCCAAGGGTTGGGCACTGAAGACCTGGTTCGGGGAATTGGGCAAGAAGACCTAGCCAAGGGTTGGGCACCGAAGTCCTGGACTTAGGGTTTGGGCACGAAGTCTTGGTCCGAGGGACTGAGCAACTTAGCTGAGCGATGACTAAGGACGGGAGTAGAGACGGGTTAGGGTTTGGGCGTCTCGAGGTCCGGAAGTATCGGAAGCTAAGCAAAAGTCCACCCGAAGGACTGGGTGGCAATCGTCTCCTGAAAGGAGTAGGTGAAAGGCGCATTCTCGGGGGTGGGAACTTGCGTCAGTTCGACCTAGGGTTTCATGGAAATCCGAAGTCTGAACCAAGTCCTTAAGGCTAATATTGTATGTATATTTGCTTTGTGTTTATGTATCTTGCAGGTACCAAGAACCGGAGACAAAGCAGGTAACTAGGCTGGAAGCCTTGAAGCAGGGCGCCCCCATCAGTGAGGGCGCCCCCATGCATCCAGGGCACCCCCATTGTTGGGGGTGCCCAAGCCAAAGGAGAAAAAAAGCAGTTTAAGTGAAGCAGGCAGAATAGGCTTCAAGCAGGGCGCCCGGGAGGTCCGGGGTGCCCGGGTTCAAAGCTGTATTTGCTGTTTCGAGTACGAAACATAGATAAGCCTTCATGAGGGCGCCCGGGAGGTCCGGGGCACCCTTGTCAAAGGTTTTATCAGCCACGGCGAGGTCGGCGCGGGGATAAGGTTTGACCGGGTTTATAGGGGCGCCCCGACGTCCAGGGCGCCCTTAGGAGTGCTATAAAAGGGACCCCTCTGCTTCAAACACAACTACAAAGTGTCATTCTGATCACTCTGACCGACGACAATGTGCTAAAGACGAGGCTCTACGACCGGGAGGCTCCAGGAGGAAGTGCACGACATTCGGAGGTCCAGATCGGCCGAGTTTCAGATCTTGTTTGTTCGGTTTGATTTTATTATTCCGCATTCAATTTATTTATCTTTTGATTGTAATCTTGTACTGTAAGTCGGGTTTCTCCGCCTACGGAAAGTCCGGGAAGGAGACCAATAGTGGACGGGCGTTCCCGTGCATAGGCCTTGGATGTACTGAACCTGGGGGGTCGGGAACCAAGTAAAAATCCCGCGTGCAATCTGTGTTGGTTGTTGTTTTCTTTGTTCTGTTTATTTTCCGCTGCACTAACGCTCTGAGTCTAGAACAAAGATTCGAAAGTCGACGATTTTCTTACAAAGGTTTTCACGGTCGATATTCACCCCCCTCTATCGATGGCACCGGTCCTACAATTGGTATCAGAGCTAGGCCGCTCTTCACTGGACTAACCGCCAACGGAGCAACGACGCCAGGAGTTGAGGGGGAGCCGGGTGAATCAGGTACATTTTAATTTTAAAATGTCAAATTTTAAATTCAATGTTATAAGCTTCACATGCAGGGAGAGAGGGCACTATAAAAATCAGTGCCCTACTCGTAAGACTCAGTCTACACCACCGGCGGCTAAGGAGACACCAGCGCCAGGAGCCCGAAAAAACAAGGATCACGTACAATGCTTCAAGTGCGGAAAATACGGACACTACAAGAATAAATGCCCGACAAAGGTACGTAAAATTTACGTTCCGAAAAGTTGCAAAATTCCTGCACTGTCTGTTGATAACTTAGTTAATTTTTCTGATAAATTAGATTTTTTGCATAGTAAAATTAATGTTTCGCATGTCAAATTAGAAAATGCAGATATAACTAAAATATCAGAAATTAATTATTTAATCCAGAACATCAATTCAGTAATTTCTAAAATAAATTATCGTAACTTTAATTCTGATAATTTTAATTCAGATAAATTTAATCCTAAGGATAAATCTGAATTCAAAAATCCTAAGGATAAATCTGAATTCAAAAATCTTAAGGATAATCCTAAATTTGAAAATCCGTTAGATAATTATGAATTCAAATTTGAAAATCCGTTGTATAACTCTAAATTCGAATTTGAAAATTCTAAAAATAATCCAGAAGTTAATTCATATCATCTCTGAAGATAATTTTGAAGATGAAATTCTCCTAGATAATAACTTAACTATAGATAATCTTGAAAGTTATTACAAAACCTTAACTAGTGGCCCAAATTACTTCTCCTACTTTGAGGATACCAAAAGATATAATTTTGAGGATAAAGAGGATATAGAACTATCTAAGATCAAGACCATAATTAATAGAAATTACAAAGGTTCAAATAAATCCGAATTGTTAGAAAAATTTGAAAAGATAGATAAAGATGAAGCAGAAATTTTCATAATAAAAATGATGAACTTAAATCCACAATTATTAATAAAACAAATTAATTCAAATAAATTCAATTAATTTAAATAATTCAATAAATTCAATAAATTCAAATAAATTCAAACAAATTAAACTTAAAATAATTTAATTAAATCTTAATTAATTCGAACTTAACTTAATCTTAATTAATTTAATTAAGTCCTAATTAATTCAATCTTAAATTAATTCAAATTAATTAATTTCCAACTAATTCAACTTCAATCAATCCTTAATTAACTTGAATCCAATCAAATCTTAATGAACTTGAACTCGAACTAAAATAAAATCTTACCCAAACCGCAACAATTAACTTAATAAAATTAAATATGTCAAAGTGGGTTGGCATATTCGTGGGTTCACACGACATGTATCAAATCGGAAATTTGATACATTTTTAGAAACGTAATTAAAATACCTTGGAATTGTTTGACTCATGCATAATTGTCATGCCATGCATTTGCTAATTCTTTTAAATATATGACATGTCATTCATATTTAAATTTTATGCATAATTTAGAACGGCTATAGGAAAAAGAATAATTGAAACTTGATCAACCTAGTATTGGGTGGAGGTGAGATGATAGTACGTTAGGGAAGCCATCTTGGTGGAACTAGCCGAAGCTACCGATCCAAGACCCAAACTAGTTAGACCAAAATATTTCAAGGAGTAACTTGAAAATGGATTTTCAATAAAAGGCTTTGTCAAGGAAAGGGTTGATGATCCAATAAGGCTACGGCCAAAGAAGGCCTAGTGCCTCGCCAAGACCTGGAAGTCGATTATTGAAAACCAAATTCACTTTACTATTGCTAGATTTGAATCTAACACAAGCTTCAATTAAATCTTAGAGTTAATAAAAAATTAAGAAAAATGATTCAAGCATCTCACAATACACCTATAAGGCAACCATGCTTGTTGTATTGATATATCTAAAATGGGTGAGATGTTAAGGACTAATGAATTGAAAAATATTTTTTAAAATTTTTCAAAATTGTTAGAATATTTTCCTAAAAATATATTTTCAAAATAGTGCTTCAACATAATAATGTTTTTATGGAATTCATGCTTGTCTGATTGATTATACATATTATACATTTTTCAAAAGTATATCTTTTCAAAAATTGTTTGACTCACTCAATTAGACACAAGCCTCTTAGGACAACACTAAAGTTTCTTAAGGCACTTAGATAGAGTCAAACGATGTTGGGTACAGGGGGAGTGGTTTATTCCTTTTCAAAAATTATCCTTGAAAAACCACTATCTTTTAAAGCGGTTTTCGAAAACTGGGCTTTAAACACTATTACTTATGTTTTTCGAAAACTATGTCGGATAAATTACCTTAATTTCAAAATATGCTTCGAAATTTCAAAATACATTCCAAGAGTGTGCTTTGTCTTGTTTGATTTTGATAAACCCTAATGACACAGAGGAAGGTCCACTTCAAAATTCACTTGCATTCAATTGAATTGGATATTAAGAAAGGAGATTTTACATATTATCAGATCTTGCCTGTTATCATTATGTTTAATTTAAGTGATTTCCTTGATTTGTTGTCATGTATCCATTGTTTAGAAAATAAGAATTTTAGCACTGTTAAGAGCATTAGTATGGTCATTGGTGTAGACAATTTTGTTCTCTCGGTATTTTAGGTTGAGGATTGTGTACCCATTAGTCTTTATATATCTTATAGTGGCTAACTTATTCACATCTATAAATTCATCCCAAAATCTGGGACGAATCCAAGATTCGTCCCAAAAGCAGGGACGAATCCTGGATTCGTCCCAAATTCAGGGACGAATCCATAGATTCGTCCCTGATTTATAAAACTTAATTATAATTTTTATTATATTTTTGAGGAATTCTGCGACGGATTTATTATTCATCGCAAATTTTGTGACAAATAATAAATTCGTAGCAGATTCGTCACAGAATTAGCAACGAATATTTAAATTCATTGCTGAATTACAACAATTTTTGGGACGAAAAAGATTTTGTTGCTACATTGCGACAAACACATTTCGTTGCTAAGTTTGTTCCTAATTTGCGATAAATATTTTTTTTTAGCAAAATTTGTTGCAATTCTGGGACGAAAAATATTTGTCCCTAAATAATTGCTTTTTTGCATATAAACTTAAAGAAGTATAACTAGATTCATCTCTTCCATTTCAACGACAACACCCATGAATCCTAATTCTTCAGAAATTATTCGATATCGACAATACTCACCTATTCTCTATCTTGGTTTTCTCATTATCCTCCCAAGCCTTCATCAAAGACAACTTCTTTTCAGTAGCAAGCCTTGAGAGAACTGCGTCTGAGAACAATAAACAATTCTGAATTTGTTCATATATCTTTTCAGTAGCAAATATTGTGCTGTAGGATGAAGAACATCACAAAGTTATTACCTTTTCAATTGAACCCGTGCCTTGTTCTTTAGGTGCATCCTTTACTTCTGGTGGCAAAAGGCGATTCACTTACCATAGCGTCCCTGTCAATCCGTCCCAGGATCAACACAGGTAAATCACGGGGGCTACTAGTCCGGATGTTGTGACTAGTGCGTAGGAAGGGGCATCCTGTTAGATACTGAAAAAAAGAGGTTTAAATGTAAAAATACCTTATATTAAGGGCTTGGTTTGGATTAATCAAAGGTGAGGGCCTTTTTGCAAAGGTGTTGCAAACTTATAACCCTAGTTTCCTTCCCTCATTCACACAATCCTTTCTTTCTCTTCCTCGTCAACACCCCGTCACCAACTCCCTCTTCACCACCGCACTGCCCGACCATTCGAGTCACCATCGCCGATCTCTCCCCCATCGCGGCGCCATTGTGATCCACCATTGACAATATCCTATGCGTGATCTCCGTGGGCGGTCGACGCCAAGCTTTTCCCTCCCTTCGTAGTCGATGTGGCGTCCTTCTTCGTGTACTTGCAGTGTGCTCTGGCCACGATTGGGGCGATCCTTCTCTCTATCTGCTGAGCACTGTGTCTCCGCCATCTTCAACCATAAGCGATGGCGCCGATCTCTTCCGTGGCCATCTCCTTCCCATGATCTGACCCTGTTCATATTCGAAGAAGAAGAGGTCATCCTCGGCTATTTCAGGTAGAGATTTGTAGCTAGTGTCAACTCTCTGATAAATTGCTGTAATGTAGCTGATAAATTTCTGTAATGTAGCGAGGAGTAGCAATGGGTTGGTAGCATAAGCGAATTGTGAGGCTTGATGGAAGATTTAGTTTTTTTGGCTTAGGTTTTTGGCTTAGGTTAATGTTGATAACCTACTGACCTTGTTGTGTTGGGCAGAATGGTAGTGAGTTTAGGTTGTTCTTGATCTACTGTGCATCGTTTCTAAACAGTAAGGATTGGTAGCTAGCGTGAGGGAGCCATTGTAAAGCGTTAATTATTGGGGTATGAAATCAATTGTGATTCTTGAAGGTTGATTATGCGTTGTTGATTTGATTAGGGTTACATGATGGGTTAAATCAGTGACTAATCGAAGTAATTATTAATTATGATTAATTAATGGCCAAGTGGTTAGGATGTGCATGTCGAGATTAATTAAGGGATTTAAACCTATTAACTTAACCTTTACAAATGGTGTTAAGAAGGAACTCATAGCTAGTTTAGATATAATTATGCAAACGGGTAATTAGGGTTCGATCTTAAATATGTTTAGTAGTTAATTCAGCTATTTTATGGATTGTATAAATAGCTTAACTCTAATCTTGATATAGGGTCTTGACTTTGGACTTGTACGGTTGATCGAGGAAGGTCCGCTTCGGTTACGAGCTTATATAAATGGTGGGTACTTCTCCTTTGTATTCTTATAGTTCTTTTATCTTAAAATGCATGGCTTGTTATATCTGAATAGATCTGCTTGACCTTGTTCCTTGTTATTGTTTATTTTATATCGCCTGTTGATACTTTCTTTGTTTGACCTTCGAGTTTAATCGAAACTTCGCATCCGTACAGTCTCTCGTTGATTTTCCATTCTGTAAAGTACTGCTCATACGCGAGTACTTAAATGTTTATTAAACACCACTAGGATGGTTGGTATTAGAGACACCCTACCTAGTAGTTTAGTTGCATATTCGTCGCTTTCTGGTTGTTTTTCTGGTTTGTTGCTATTGTTGTTGCATCATTGTTATTCAGTTATTTGTGCGTATTGGTATCATGCATCATACCTGCACCATTGCATACTGACGATTGTTGGGCTTCCATATGGTTAAGCCGTTGTCAGTCATCTAGTTGCTTTGCCACTCAACCACTTGTTGTGGTAGTTGCTTAAGTGGGAGCAACCGTTCTGTTACGCCACACTCAACCACTCATGTGTTGGGACCGGGTGCATGTTGACATGGATGCGGGTTCGTAATTTTAAATTTAATTACGTTCAGCGGAAGGTTTAGCATAAATAATTTCATAAATTATTTAACCACACATCTAAGCATGCAACCTTATATTGTGTAGACATGATCATACATTAAAATTTTGCAGAAAGTAAACTAATTTACTTAATACCTCGCGTAACTCAAAGGAAGGGACGAGATCCAACCGTAAGCGTCCCTTGGAAGCTCCGCCTCTATTCGCGTCCACGCCGAGTTTTCTTCGGGATGACTTCGCAAAGCCACGAGTTTTGTGCCAACAAGAACTACTAGATTCTCCAAAGACACGACAAGAATACTAAGAGAGAGATGGGAAGACTAACCACCAAACGAAGAATGGAATCAAGATTCCGGGAGGAAGGGAGTTGCGCCCGCTTCTTCTTCTTCTTCGGCAGCTGCTTGGTGGTGGCTGAAGCTCACGGCAAAAGGGGTTCCCCTTTTTTAGGGCCGGCGGCACTAGAGGAGGGAGAGGGAGAGAAGGAGAGAGAGAGAGGGCTTGTTTCCTTGATCTCTTAGATTAATCTCCAAGCCTTGCCTTGGTTCCTTTATATAGTAGCCTCTCAATCGCCATGTCTCCTTTTTATGGAATAAATTTTCATAAGAAATTTATCATATAAATTTTTCTATGAATTATTCCATCATGTCAAGTTTTTATCATAATTTAATTTATAAAAACAACCATGTCTCTCCTTTTATTATGGAATAAATTTTCACATGAAATTTATTATATAAATTTTTCTTATCATGGAAAAATCAATTCATAATTGATTTTATAAAATAAAATAAACTATTCAAAGTTTATTTTAATTTCCATGAAAATAATAAACCAAACTTCGGTTTATAAAAATTTATATATTATCCATAATTTTATAAAACAAACCACGCTCGGTTTATTTTATAATTTGAACCAAACAATTTGGTTCTCCCCTTTTAATGTGGTCGGCTAAACAAAGAGGGTGGGGACCCTCTTTGGCCGGCCAAACCCAAGCCTTTACCATATGAATTAAACTCATTTAATTCGTCCAATAAGCCTTCAAAAGACTTAGCCATTTTAAGCTTCCGATGCGTCTCTGAAAAATTCAGATTCGTCTTATCTCTCTTGATCGGAAAATCCAATTTTCAACTCGTTTTAAATCCCTCGGATTACTCGTAGTGCGTGTGACTAAATAGTCTCTCGATTTATGTTGGCCGTCTATAATTAACCAATTATAGAACGATCATGAGTGGCGCCTAGTAGTACATCATGATCCCCAATTAATCGAAAGATCAACGGTTGACCTCAGAAATGATTCTGAAACCCTTCAACAACTTTAATGAATCGTGCCTCATTCCCTTCACCATCTTATACCCACTTGGTTCAGGACACGGTCTATGTGTGTCAGTCCCCACTAGGCTGACTACGTCACACCTAGCCCAAGTAATGTCTTTCTCGTCCAATGGATTCTAATTACTCTCATGTATCTGAGAGATTCATACTCTGAACATGTGATACTCTGGCCAGAGGCTTCGAGTAACAATCCAACGATAGGCCTTGGGTATACATCTCCTCGTAAGGAGTGGTGAATCCTTTGTAGGCTGCTCAAACATCTTCGGGCACTTCGGCTTATACCCAATCATCCTGGGTCCACACCTCCTGGGAGATGCTTGCTTATGATGTCAAAGTATAAGTCTTCATGACCAAGATGACTTGAACACCGCAAGTCAAAGGAACATCGCACTTAAGCTGCAGTAAGAACTTGATTGACATATCTACATGTAGATTACCATATGATGTTTTACAGCCAGTCACTCCAATGAACTAATTCCCTTAACTAGCATTCATGTTTATCTCCGGACATCCCAATGTCACCAGCCAGTGAGAATCAGCTGATTAGAGAATAACTCATGCTGGTCTCAACAGAATTGATAGTGTCCGTATTTATCAATTCATCGACTAGGGACAATTTCAATACTTCACAATTGCACATGTAGAGATAATCACTAGTTGTGAATTCATCACAAATTCTCTCATGCTATGAATTGTATTGCGGACATTCAGTAAATGAGTTTAATATCTCAATCAAATACACTAACATGTATACTCAAATAGTGAATCTTCATTTATTAAAATAAACGATTACAATCATAAGGCGATTGCCTTAGGACACTTCTCTCATATCACTAACAAACTCCCACTTGGCCTAATGCCAATCGCTACGGTATCCAATACCACAGGCTCTAACATGACCCTCAAACTTGCTTTGAGGCAAGGCCTTAGTTAAAGGATCCGCTAAATTCCTTTCAGTGGGAATTTTCTCAATTTTTATATCATTCCTACTTATAATCTCTCTGATCAGATGATAGCGGCGAAGCACATGTTTGGATCGTTGATGAGACCTTGGTTCCTTTGCTTGTGCAATAGCTCCATTGTTGTCGCAGTAAACCAGTATTGCTTCATCAATGGTTGAAACCACACCAAGTTCTGAGACAAACTTCTTGATCCAGACTGCTTCTTTTGCTGCTTCCGAAGCCGCAATATATTCCACTTCCGTGGGAGAATCCGCTACAGTGTCTTGCTTGGAACTCTTCCAACTTATTGCGCCTCCATTTAAAATAAATACGTATCCGGACTGAGATTTGGAGTCATCCTTATCTGTATGGAAACTGGCATCTGTATACCCACGTATTATCATATCTCCTTCTCCATATATTAGAAACACATCCTTAGTTCTTCTTAAGTACTTAAGGATTGTCTTGACAGCCGCCCAATGATCCATTCCTGGATCAGACTGGTATCTTCTTGTGACGCTCAGAGCATACGATACATCGGGCCTAGTACATAACATAACATACATGATAGATCCAATCGCGGATGCATAAGGAATCTTATTCATGCAAATCCTTTCGTCTTCTGTGCGCGGACACATAGACTTTGAAAGGTTGATCCCATGCCTGATGGGAAGGTAACCTTTCTTGGATTCCGACATGCTAAACCTTTTCAGCACTCGGTCTATATATGTAGACTGCGAAAGACCAAGTAACCGTTTTGATCTATCTCTATAGATTCTAATCTCAAGGATATAGGTTGCTTCTCCCAGGTCTTTCATGGAGAAAGTTTTGGACAACCAAATTTTAACCGACTATAAGACTGATATATCGTTTCCTATAAGTAATATGTCATCGACATATAATACTAGGAATACGACTGCACTCCCACTAACCTTCTTGTACACACAAGGTTCGTCAGGATTTTGTGAGAAATCAAACTCTTTGATTGTCTCATCAAAACGGATGTTCCAGCTCCTGGATGCTTGCTTCAGTCCATATATGGATCGTCGAAGCTTGTATATTTTGGTTTTATCAACCGATGTGAAACCTTCAGGTTGTATCATGTATACATCCTCAAGCAGGTTTCCATTAAGGAAAGCTGTTTTCACATCCATTTGTCATATCTCATAATCATAATGAGCTGCTATGGCTAGGAGAATCCGAATGGATTTAAGCATAGCTACTGGCGAATAGGTTTCGTCATAATCAATTCTTTGTTTCTGACGATATCCTTTTGTCACTAATCTAGCCTTAAAGGTAATAACATTACCTTCCATGTCGGTTTTCTTCTTGAAAACCCACTTGCACCCTATGGGCTTAATCCCTTTAGGTGGGTTAACCAAGTCCCATACTTGATTTTCGTACATGGAATCCATTTCCGACTTCATGGCTTCAAGCCATTTGTCCCTTTCTGAACTTTTCAGAACATCATCATAACTGATAGGTTCGTCATCGCTAATGAGTAACACGTCGTTCGATTCACTTACGAGAAATCTGTATTTCTCTGGAATATTACGTGTCCTATCAGATCTACGAAGAAGTGGTGTTGTTTTAGGTTCAACTGATAGCTCATCATTATGAGTTATTGGTTGTGGGTCTAGACTAGGTGTCTCTGTAATGTCTATTGGAGTTTCTTGAACTTCTTCAAGTTCAATACTACTCCCACTGTTTTCTTGTAAAAGAAATTCTTTTTCCAGAAATACAGCATGCCTTGAAACAAACACTTTTTGTTCCAAGGGATGATAGAATTGGTAACCCTTTGTTTCCTTAGGGTATCCAATAAATAGACATTTATCAGACTTAGCATCCAATTTGTCTGATACAGTCCGCTTCACATAAGCAGGACAATCCCATGTCTTAAGGTGAGTTAAGTGAGGTTTCTTACTATTCCACGTCTCATATGGAGTAGTAGAGACTACCTTGGTCGGAACTCTGTTTAGCAAGTAAACAGCTATCTTGAGCGCATAACCCCAAAAGGATTTTGGAAGAGTTGCATGATTCATCATGGATCAAACCATGCCCATCAAGGTTCGGTTACGCCTCTCAGATACACCATTATGTTGTGGTATATATGGCAGAGTCCATTGAGACAATATCCCATTGTCCCTAAGATAATCTTGAAACTCTTGACTTAAGTATTCACCACCCCGATCGGATCGAAGTATCTTAATACATTTGTCAAGCTGTTTCTCTACTTCATTTCTGAACTCTTTGAATTTCTCAAAAGCTTCAGATTTGTGTTTCATCAAGAACACATACCCAAATCGTGAGTGATCATCGATAAAGGTAATGAAGTAGCTATAGCCTCCTTGTGCAAGAGTTGACATTGGTTTACATACATCAGTATGTATTAGACCAAGCAATTCTCCCACTGGTTTACCTTTTCCGGAAAAGGGTAATTTGGTCATCTTGCCTTTTAAGCATGATTCGCATGTATCAAATGAACCGGGTTCAAATGATTCCAGAATTCCACATCGGTGTAATTTGGTCATGTGTTTCTTACTTACATGGCCAAGACGACAATGCCACGTATAGGAGTCTATTTGATTATCTATTCGAGCACGTTTGTTGCTAACTTCGATATTGAAAACGTCACCGGATAAATCTAACGTGTGGATACCATTGCATAAAGTTTCAGTCCCATAAAGAACACCATTTAAAGTTATGTAACAACAATTGTTACTAAAAGTTAAATGGTAACCCTTTTCATTCAAGCATGAAATAGATACAATGTTCTTTATTAACGAAGGAACAAAATAACAATTATCTAATTCTAAGACAAGTCCAGTAGGGAGCTTTAGCAAATATGTTCCGATGGCAATAGCAGCAATCTTTGCTCCATTTCCAACTCGCAAATTCGCTTCTCCCTTGACGAGTCTTCTTCTATTCCTTAGCCCCTGTATGTCATTACATATATGTGAGCTACACCCAGTATCAAGTACCCAGGTGTACGAGGAAATAGAGTGACATTCAATAACGAAGATGCCTGAAGAGGATGGGGCATCGAATGCCTTCTTCTTCAAGGACTCAAGATAGACCTTGCAGTTTCTTCGCCAGTGACCCTCCTTGCCACAGTGATGGCAAGTGCCTTTTGGGGTCTTTTCAGTCTTTTTCGCCTTTTTCTTCTTTCCCTTATTCTGTTCTTTGGCCTTCCTCTTAGAGCCTTTCTTCGAGGAACCAACTAACAGTACCATCTTCCGATCCTGCTTCACAGAAGGCTCTATAGTCTTCAGCAGGTTGAGCAACTCAGGATTGGTAGTCTACAACTTGTTCATCCGATAGTTCATCACAAATTGTGAATAACGTTTGGGCAAACAATGCAGAATTAAGTCAATACTTAGTTCATGATCCATTGCAAAATCGAGTGTGCCCAGTCGCTCAATGTACCCCAACATCTTCAACACAAACTGTGAGACAGAAGTGCCTTCCTGCATCTTAGAGGTGAAGAGGAGTCTGGAGACCTCGAACCTTTCGGATCTCGTCTGCTCATCAAATAACTCATGAAGATGGAAGATGATGGTATAAGCATTCATATGCTCATGCTGCTTTTGCAGCTTAGGTACCATAGCGGCTAGCATGATGCAACTCGCAAGTTCAGAATCGGTCACATGTTCTGATAGGCCACTAACTGGTCTGGAGTTGCATCTTCTGGAGGACGGTTGGGAGGTTAATCTTCAAGGACATAAGCAACCTTTTCTGCCTTGAGGACTATCCTCAGGTTTCAAAGCCAATCCATGAAGTTTGGCCCAGTCAGCTTATTGGTGTCCAAAATAGAACACAAATTCAGAGAAGACATGATCGAGTGATTATCCTAAAATACAAATTGAGCTTATGTGAGAAGAATGATAAAGAATGCATCAACATACATTAATTAAATCTTATTTATTTTTCGAATTGAATAACCCTTTTTATCAATTCGGGAGATCGTAGGAACATCTCCAAATAGGTTGATATCCAACCATAGATAAGAACAACCATGGCTGTGGCCATCAAGTTATTCTTAGCTATGAAGGTAGGTAATTATACCGATTACATATCACATATATGTAACTACCACTTTATGCTATCAACTAATTGAATGTTTGCATAAATCATTGGGTTGTTAACTCATTAACAAGTATGCAACAATATACATAGCACCCAACTGCACCTCTCTTTACATCGACCTTGGCTGTGGCACAACAAATCAATGCTCCAAGCTTAAGGCTGACCCATTAATCAAGAAATAGTTTTAATATGGTTGGAGCTCATTCAACCGTTTAGTCAGGCTTGGATGTGTCCAACAACCAAAACTAAGGATTGACCTCTGACTCCAACTATATTAATCATAAACTAATTCCATGGTTTGAACATGTTGAGGTTCAAGCCCGGCATAGATGCGTCCATCAACCCAAACGAGAAACAAAACTCCGGTTCTAACCATATTAATGGAAGGTGTTGGCCTTAATATTTTGTAAGGGGTTTTGAGTCTCATCCTTTTCTTTTATGCACATTCATGACATATAATTATGTCATGTACTAACGATTTCCTTAATAAAGTATGTATGTGACTTAATTTATCAAGTCTCATTAATTGAATTAGGAACCGGATTTCCTAATTCTAATTTCATACTTTATTTAAGGAATTGTTTTGGGAAATAATTTCCTAAATTGTCATAATCAATTTCGAAAATAATATGTTTAAGACTTTGATTTCTCTAAATCAAATCTTATTAAATTAAGAGACAGAGTTCCTTAATTCAACCACATATTATTTTCATGAAAATCTTATTTAAGGAAATAAACTCTATAGGAAACAATTTTCCTAATTAATTTTGGAGACAATAATATATAAGAAATCAAATAAGGAAATTATCGTTTGAGAATCACCTCAAAAATTTCCAAGATTTGATCACATATTTTATTTATGGACTAATTAATTACAACAAATTATTTTCTTTGGGTGGCTCCCCGAGGCTTAGATACCCAAAGAAAAGAAATTTGTCGTAAATCTAATTTGGCCCGCTCCCCGAGGCGTAACCAAATTAAACTTGACAATTCTTATTCAAAATAGGAAATTAAATTACAACAACTAACTTTAATTTGGGTAGCTCCCCGAGGCACTCCCCAAAGTAAAGAATTTTGTTAATAATTTAAAACCCAATTCAAATTTAATTGTCAATTAATGTTCTATAAATTTGTCTAGATTTCTTGAAAGAAAGTGGCCAAAATTGCGAGCTTTCCATAAATGGAAAGTTTCCAAAAAAAGGCTTTCAGAATATTTGTAAGTTTCTGGTACAAAGAAAACTTACATATTTCCAAAATTGGAAAATTTCCAAAATAAAAAATTTCCAAAATTGGAAAGTTTCCAAAAATGGGAAGTTTTCACAATTATCATAAAATTTTAGAAACTAGGATATTTCAAAAGTTTGCGAAATTTCATGAGGATTTCCAAACTTTGAAATTCCTAAATCTAAAATTTATCATAATTGGAAAATTTCCATAATTAGAAATTTTCCAAAATTGAGATCATGACAAAGTTTTCCGCAAAATAATTATATGATTATGTCGAACACTAATCGGCTCTGATACCACTGTTGGGACGGGTGCATGGTTGACATGGATGCGGGTTCGTAATTTTAAATTTAATTACGTGCAGCCGGAAGGTTTAGCATAAATAATTTCACAAATTATTTAACCACACATCTAAGCATGTAACCTTATATTGTGTAGAACATGATCATACATTAAAATTTTGCAGAAAGTAAACTAATTTACTTAATACCTCGCGTAACTCGAAGGAAGGGACGAGATCCAACCGTAAGCGTCCCTTGGAAGCTCCGCCTCTATTCGCGTCCACGCCGAGTTTTCTTCGGGATGACTTCGCAAAGCCACGAGTTTCGTGCCGACAAGAACTACTAGATTCTCCAAAGGCACGACAAGAATACCAAGAGAGAGATGGGAAGACTAACCACCAAACGAAGAACGGAATCAAGATTCCGGGAGGAAGGAAGGAGTTGCGCCCGCTTCTTCTTCTTCTTCGGCAGCTGCTTGGTGGTGGATGAAGCTCACGGCAACAAAGGGGTCCTTAGGGCCGGCGGCACTAGAGGAGGGAGAGGGAGAGAAGGAGAGAGAGAGGGCTTTTTCTTGATCTCTTAGATTAATTTCCAAGCCTTGCCTTGGTTCCTTTATATAGTAGCCTCTCAATCGCCAAGTCTCCTTTTTATGGAATAAATTTTCATAAGAAATTTATCATATAAATTTTTCTATGAATTATTCCATCATGCCAAGTTTTTATCATAATTTAATTTATAATAAAAACAACCATGTCTCCCTTTTATTATGGAATAAATTTTCAAGAAATTTATTATATAAATTTTTCTTATCATGGAAAAATCAATTCATAATTGATTTTATAAAATAAAATAAACTATTCAAAGTTTATTTTAATTTCCATGAAATAATAAACCAAACTTCGGTTTATAAAATTTATATATTATCCATAATTTTATAAAACAAACCACGCTCGGTTTATTTTATAAAT
>JAGFNQ010002700.1:353005-422558 GCA_024364735.1 Boesenbergia rotunda
TTCTTGACGAACAACATACAGGAGCTCCCCAAGGTGAATGACTAGGGCGGATGAAACCCTTGTCAAGCAGCTCTTGCAATTGTTCTTGCAATTCTTTCAGTTCTGCTGGCGCCATGCGATAAGGTGCATTCGAAATTGGGTTGGTTCCTGGGGCCAACTCAATTTCAAACTCAATTTCCCGATTGGGAGGGAGTCCTGGTAACTCTTCAGGAAACACCTCAGGATAGTCACAGACTACCCTCACTTCTTCTCTCTTCAATCCTTCTCCTTGACTTGCATCCACTATATAAGCTAGAAAACCAGAGCACACCTTCTCTAACATTCTCTGAGCTTGTAAGGTAGATAGGAACCTCTTTGTCTTTCTCCTTGGGTCTCCAATAAACTCAAATGAAGGTTCTGCTTCTGGTGTGAACTTGACTTTTCTCTTGCCGCAGTCTATAGAAGCACTGTACTTGCTCAAGAAATCCATCCCTAAAATGACATCGTAATACTTCATCTCAAGGACTACCAAGTCACTATAGAGCTCTCGGTTGGAAATCCAGATTGGTACTGCCCTTAGCCTTTGAGTAGAGGCCATTACTTCTCCTGACGGTAAGGTTGTTAAAAATTTCTGACCCAAACTTTCTGGTGGGATCCCTAGCTTTTTAGAGAAAAGCATGGATACAAAAGAATGGGTTGCCCCAGTATCGAATAACACAATAGCATATTGAGATGAGATGAGTATTCGACCTGTGACCATGTTAGGAGCATTTGCCACTTCTTCCTTGGTGACGGCGAAAACCCTGACATTGGTCGTGGCTGGTGGGGCTTCCATTCTTGCTTGACTGAAATAAGGTCCCTCCATAACTGGCTGCATCTGGTGTAACTGAGCAGGTCCACCTCCGTACTGAAGAAGCTGTGGTGGAGGCGGCTTGGCTTTAGGGCAAGCCTTGGCCAGGTGCCCTACTACTCCACAGATATAACATCCACTAACGCTTGACCTATTAGGGCAAGCCTTCATCATATGCCCCTCTGCTCCGCAAATATGGCATCCGCTCATGCCCTGACGACATGCTCCAGGATGTGTCTTCCCACACTTTGGGCAAGGAGGATACTTGAGCTGCTTGCTTGATGCGCCCCCTTTGTTGCCCTCAGAAGGCTTCTGGTCCCACTGCTTCCTCTTGCCTGAATTTCCTTTCCAATTCTGTTGGTTCTGAGGATTCCCTTGGGGCTTCTGGGCTGCTACCTGTTGTTGTTGTACACGTGTGGCCTTTATACTATTTAAGTAGTGCTCAGTGATCAAATCACTACTTACTAGTTCTTCTGAAGTCTGGGGTCTATTTCCACTGCCGGCCACATTCAGAGCTATCTGAGGCCTCAACATCTTGAGCATTAGCCTGACCCTTTCCTTTTCAGTACTGACTAACTCCGGGCACAAGCGAGCTAGTCGATTGAACTTCTTCACTGCTTCATCCACAGTTAGATCTCTTTGACGGAACTCAGTGAATTCATCATAGTGCTTGTTTGTCACTTTCATGTGAAAGTACTCTTCCAGAAATTCTGCTTCAAAGTCGGCCCAGGTCATCTGATTCACATTCCTCTTAGCTTTTACTCTTTCCCACCACATCCTAGCATCTCCAGTAAGGCAGAAGGATGTGCACTTTATCTTCTCCACCTCGGGCCAGTCTAGTAACTCCATTATACTTTCCACCGTTTTGAACCATGCCTGAGCATCCCATGGTTCACTTGTGCCAGAAAAATTCTCGGGCTTCAGTCTCTGCCACTGGATCAGATATGCTTCCTGTCTCACTTCTCTTGTCAGAGGTACTGGGGAAGTCTCTGTCACCGCTGGTGCCACTACTTGTGCCACTGGCGCCACTGGCGTGGCAGCAGGAGTGGCCTGCTGATTAGCCATCAAGGCAGCAATAACTTGCTGCTGCTCAGCAAGTTGCCTCTGAAGTTGGGCCACCACTCCTTGAAGATCTGTGGGTGGTACTGACTCAGTTGACTCCTGTTCTCTAGGAGCTTGCTCCTCGTTGCGGACAATTCTGGGACGTCCTCTTGCCATCTCTCTTGCTCTATGGTGTACAGAAAATAAATAAGAAATAAATGCTCATTATCTCTTACTAACTTACTTCACTATCTATATGCATACATTAGCATATAATAAGAATACTCACATACTTTTCAATCATCATGCACTTACTGATACTAGCAGTCAATAAAGAAAGCATATAATACTACAATACATGAACTTATTACTTAGCAGGCGGCAGGATTGATGCTTGATGTCAGTGTGGCGGAAGGGTGGAAACTTTGCTCTGATACCACTCTGTGGCGACCTGACTTCTCTACCCTATACTTAAGCCGGATCGTCGCTCTTTACTACCTTTACCTTTCCTTACTTAACCTTAACCTTTGACTTCACCTTAGACCTTGGCCTTAGGTTACCACTACTTGACTTCAAGAACTGAAAACCATTTCCAAAGATCCACAATTCATATACTTTCAAGACATACAAAGATATACCACCATGTCTATACTCTATGCTAGTTTTATAAACATCCTAGCAACTCAAAACAAATCTAATGACTTGAAATTAGAATCTTTGCGGAATTTAACAAGACTACCAAACCATATGAAATCATGCTAAAGATTGTATCAACTTTTGACTCCATGCGGAAATAAACACAATGTTCACATTTTACCAATCAAAATATTTAACTCCAAGTTTCTAAACTTCAGAATCAAAATATTAAATATCTAAGCCTTAACCCAACGGATCTCTTCCACGGTTCCACCGCCATTGAGCATCAATGCAAGTCCTGGTCACCTCCATAACTTATGCTTTTTCTTTACCTTTATCTGCAATAGGAGGAAATGCAACTAATAAGCAAAATGCTTAGTAAGTAAATCCTAAACTCACAAATCCATACTATCAACAATAAACATGTTCATTTCAAAGAATGCTTACTTCCAAAATACATGCACATGGGAAAACTTTCATATTCTTATCATGCTCAATCATGTTGAAAACATTACTTGCATAAAACATTTGCAAACTTAACATGCTCATACATTAAAACACTAACCTCCTTACTCTTACTCCTTATCATGCTTGCAAAGTATCAATGTGAACTTATTGAAATAAAGACATGTACTCAAAGCTAAAACACTTGTAAATACTTATATACTTGAAAATAATATTCAACTTTCTTTAGGCCTTGACATTGTACCATGGTATCAATGTACCAATTGCGCGCTTCTCTAATAGGTTGTGGGGTAGCTAGCCACCACACCCTATTAGAGCTTCTTTCTAACTTTCGGTTGGCCTTTCATTTGCCCAGTACATGTCACTTTCTGAAAATAAAATACTTTCTTACTTACAGTACTTATACTTATCAACTATCTCACTTTTGCATGAATTTTGCACTTAAAACCCTTTACCTTTCTTACTTGGGACTTTCATCGAGCACCTTGCGTGCTCTTAATCCCAACCTCATTTTTTTGGGACTTTTCAAAAATTAAATCTTATCATGCTTAGCTTACATACACCAAATCTAAACCAATTAAATTTCTATCATGAGAAAACATGCATATTTAAGAACTTAAAACACACGATAACCATAATCTTAAAGCATGCATTATAAAACATGGTTCTACAACAAAAACTTACATACGAAAACTACTCCTATTGCAGGTGAGTGATCTACTTACCCTTATCTTGAAGAAAACTCACTAAATCGAGGTATAAACCTAGCGTAGAACTCCTCTCTTCTTCCTTATGAGAAACCTCCACTCTTTGGCCCTAGGGAGAAATCCTAGATTCTCTCTACTCAAGGGGAAAGAGAAGAAGAAGAAGAAGAACTCCTTGGCTTCCTCTGTTTTCGCAGCCCCTCCCTCGCCCTCTTCTCGCACGCAGCCGCCAACAAGCCCTAATCCCACTTACGTGACTTAACCGGGGTTAATATATCTCTTAATGAAAAGGCCTAACTATCCTATAACATTATTTCTCTCCATCCTTTTCTGTGCTTGATACCCCTGGCCTTCCGGTTAGTCGAGCCCGCTAAAGGCTTTGGCCAGCCGCGTGGTCGCGAGGTCGAACCTCTCCGCGACCATTAATTAATTTTTTTTCTAATTTTATTCCGAAAAATGCTAGAAAAATTCCTAAAAATCCATAATAATATCAGAAAATTATTGGGTATTACAATCCTCCTCACCTTGTAAAAAGTTCATCCTCGAACTTAAAACAGCTCTGGATACCTTTGCCTCATGCTATCTTCTGATTCCCAAGTTGCGTCTTCATGGTTCTGATTCAGCCATAAGACTTTCACTAGTGGTACCTCTTTGTTCCTCAGCTTCTTAACTGCTCGATCTATTATCTGAATAGGTCGACTTTCATAACTGAGATCCTCCTGAACTTGTACCATCTGTGGCTCAATCACTTGGTTGGCATCTGGGATGTGCTTCTTCAACATTGAGACATGGAACACATTGTGTATTGCTGACATCTCTGAGGGTAGCTCCAACTCATAAGCTACTTTGTCAACTCTTTTCGTCACTGGGTAGGGTCCTACGTATCGAGGACTTAGCTTGCCTTTCTTGCCAAATCTCATCACCCCTTCATAGGAGCTACTTTGAGGAAAACTGTATCCCTAACTTCAAACTCTAACGGCCTACGGCGTACATCGGCGTAACTCTTCTGCCTACTCTGAGCAGTCTCTATCCTCTGGCGGATGCTCTTTATAGCTTCTGTGGTATCATCTATAAGATCAGTCTGTGACCCCATTTCCTTCTTCTCACTACCTTCATACCAACAGAGGGGAGATCTACACTTTCTACCATAAAGAGCTTCATAGGGTGGCATACCAATAGTGGCTTGGTAACTGTTGTTGTAGGCAAACTCAGCTAAACATAAATACTTGCACCAACTGCCCTTGAAGTCCAATGCACAAGCTCTGAGCATATCTTCTAGAACCTGATTCACTCTCTCTGTTGTCCATCAGTCTGGGGATGGAAAGCTGTGCTGAATTTCAGTTTGGTGCCTAACGCTGTCTGTACGCACTCCCAAAAGTGTGAAGTGAAACGACCATCCCTATCAGAGATAATGGTCTTCGGGATTCCGTGTAGTCGGATCACTTCCTGTACATATAGCTGGGCTAATCTTTCAATCGAATAAGACACTTTGATTGCCAAGAAGTGGGCAGACTTGGTCAATCTGTCTACTATTACCCAAATAGCATCATAGCCATCAGTTGTCTTTGGTAAACCAACTATGAAATCCATGGCTATGTCTTCCCATTTCCACTCTGGAATCTGAATGGGCTGTAGGACACCTCCTGGTCTCTGGTGTTCTGCTTTAACTCTCTGACATGTCAGGCAGGTGCTGACATACTTAGCTATGCCTCTTTTCATTCCGGACCACCAAAATCTTCTTTTCAAGTCCTGGTACATTTTGGTAGAACCAGGATGCATGGAGTAGGGAGTTCCATGGGCTTCTTCAAGAATCTTCTTTCTCAGCTCCTCATTCTTGGGGACACACAAACGATCACCATAATAGAGTATCCCACTGTCAGATACTCTAAACTCTTTACTCTCTTCTTCTTGCACCTCTTGCTTGATCCTTTGGATATCAGAATCCTCAGCTTGCTCTTTCTGTATCTCTTCAAGCAAAGTTGACTCTAGTGTCAATAGGGCTAGCTGTCCATCAATAATTTCCACTCCATAATCTACTATCTCCTTCTGTAATGGTGGTGCCAATGCTGATAAGGACATCAAAGTGGCACAAGTCTTTCTATTCAGTGCATCTGCTACTCTATTTGCCTTACTAGGGTGGTAAAGAATCTCACAGTCATAGTCCTTCACTAACTCGAGCCACCTTCGCTGTCTCATATTGAGGTCTTTCTGAGTGAAGAAATATTTCAGACTCTGGTGATCTATATAAATCTTACACTGCACTCCATACAAGTAATGCCTCCATATCTTTAGAGCAAAGACTACAGCTGCCAACTCCAGATCATGAGTGGGGTAATTCTTTTCATAGTCCTTGAGTTGCCTGGAAGCATAAGCTATGACTTTGCCTTCTTGCATAAGGACTGCTCCAAGTCCTAGCTTTGATGCATCACTGTATATATCAAAGCTCTTATCACCTTCGGGTACTGTAAGGATAGGAGCGCTGGTCAGTCTCTTCTTCAACTCAAAGAAGCTCTGCTCACAGTCCTCAGTCTACTCATACTTCTTATTCTTTCTGGTCAGGGCTGTAAGTGGAGAAGCTATCTTTGAAAAGTCCTCTACAAACCTTCTGTAGTACCCTGCCAAACCCAGAAAACTTCTGATCTCACTGGCATTCTTTGGTCGACTCCAGTTACTAACTGCTTCAATCTTGGCTGGGTCTACCATAATACCTTACTTGGAAATGATGTGGCATAGGAAGGCCACCTGGTCAAGCCAAAACTCACACTTTGAGAATTTGGCGTACAACTCCTTCTGATGTAAGGTTTGCAATACCATCTTCAGGCGTTCATCATGTTCTTCCTGAGTCTTTGAATACACTAGGATATCATCAGTAAAGATAATGACGAACTTGTCCAGAAAATCCTTGAACACTCTATTCATTAGATCCATAAACGTCGCAGGGGCGTTTGTCACTCCAAAGGGCATGACCACAAACTCGTAGTGCCCATATCTTGTACTAAAAGCAGTCCTTGGCACATCACTCTCCTTCACTTTGAGTTGATGGTAACCTGATCGCAGATCTATTTTGGAGAACACCGTGGCTCCCTTCAGCTGATCAAATAAATCATCTATCCTTGGTAAAGGATATCTGTTCTTGATGGTTACCTTATTCAAAGCTCGATAATCTATGCACATTCTCATGGATCCATCTCCCTTCTTGACGAACAACACAGGAGCTCCCCAGGGTGAATGACTAGGGCGGATGAAACCCTTGTCGAGCAGCTCTTGCAATTGTTCTTGTAATTCTTTCAGTTCTGCTGGCGCCATGCGATAAGGTGCCTTCGAAATTGGGTTGGTTCCTGGGGCCAACTCAATTTCAAACTCAATTTCCCGATTGGGAGGGAGTCCTGGTAACTCTTCAGGAAACACCTCAGGATAGTCACAGACTACCCTCACTTCTTCTCTCTTCAATCCTTCTCCTTGACTTGCATCCACTATATAAGCTAGAAAACCAGAGCACCCCTTCTCTAACATTCTCTGAGCTTGTAAGGTAGATAGGAACCTCTTTGTCTTTCTTCTTGGGTCTCCAATAAACTCAAATGAAGGTTCTGCTTCTGGTGTGAACTTGACTTTTCTCTTGCCGTAGTCTATAGAAGCACTGTACTTGCTCAAGAAATCCATCCCTAAAATGACATCGTAATCCTTCATCTCAAGGACTACCAAGTCACTATAGAGCTCTTGGTTGGAAATCCAGATTGGTACTGCCCTTAGCCTTTGAGTAGGGGCCATTACTTCCCCTAACGGTAAGGTTGTTAAAAATTTCTGACCCAAACTTTCTGGTGGGATCCCTAGCTTTTTAGAGAAAAGCATGGATACAAAAGAATGGGTTGCCCCAGTATCGAATAACACAATAGCATATTGAGATGAGATGAGTATTCGACCTGTGACCATGTTAGGAGCATTTGCCACTTCTTCCTTGGTGACGGCGAAAACCTTGGCGTTGGTCGTGGCTGGTGGGGCTTCCATTCTTGCTTAACTGAAATAAGGTCCCTCCATAACTGGCTGCATCTGGTGTAACTGAGCCCGCTAAAGGTCGTGGCTGGTGGGGCTTCTCTCCATCCTTTTCTGTGCTTGATACCCCTGGCCTTCCAGTTAGCCGAGCCCGCTAAAGGTTTTAGCTAGCCGCGTGGTCGCGAGGTCGAACCTCTCCGCGACCATTAATTAATTTTTTTCTAATTTTATTCCGAAAAATGCTAGAAAAATTCCTAAAAATCCATTATAATATCAGAAAATTATTGGGTATTACAAATAGAATGCTTCTAATTGGCTTCTGATCGTTCACCAGAACGATCAGAGAGAGATCAGAATATTTCTATGTGGTTTCTGATCATTCTGGTGAACGATCAGAAGAAAGGATCAGAAAGAGGCTGGAGAACCCTGATCGGTCACTTGAACCGATCAAGGTACTCCTGGACCGATTAGGATGGGTCCTGATCAGTCCAGAGGTGACCTGATCGGTCACTGTGATCGATCAGGGCACAACCTGATCGGTCAAGTGACCGATCAGGTGGCTTTGGCTGGTGGGAGCTGGAGAAAACTCCAGTAAGCTGGTGGATCAGTCTGGTGACCGATCCACGATCCCTGATCGGTCAGTGTGACCGATCATAGAGTCACTGGATCGATCAGGATCCTCACTGATTGGTCAGGGTGACCGATCAGTGTCTGATATCTTTAATTTGAATCGTTGTCAGACGTCTGATTTAGTTCTGGTTTCTTTCTGATACCTACTGATTCCTTTTGATATGCTTTGCTAATCATCTGATGAGTGTGCAGGTGAGACATGGATGACTCAAACCAAAAAGGAGGGTCAAGTGGCGACCTTCGCTTCGGTCAGGTTTTTCCATTTTCCCTTTGTAGGTTTCAACGGCTTCTTGCGTGGGTTGACAATTGTCTGGTGAAGCTGGTGACTGACCTGAGGCTCAGCTGAAGTGGTTTTAGTGGACTGAGCCCAGTAGAGGTCAGTGGGTCAGTGATGACGGAGCTGATCAGAGGTTGCAGACGTGCCGGATGAGCAGACACTTAAGAAGAAGCTGGGAAGCAGAGGAGCGAAGAGAGGAACAGACAGAAAACTAGAGAAGGGTTTTGCTGGGTTGTTTGAGCTCTCTGTATAGTTACTTGCTTGAGCGTTCCTGCTAGATCTGTGTGTGAGCTATCCTTCTTTGTCTCGTGCGCTTAACTGTTATCTTGTTGAGACGTTTGTGGAGAGGTTTCTCCACCGAGAAAGAGGTTCTATTCTATCCGGAGTTCCGGGGCTTGATCTGTCGACGATCAAGGGATCACCCAGCTTACGGGCACGCCAAGGAGTAGGGGCAAGTTATCCCCGAACCTTGTAAACCATCTGAGTTAGCGTCTGGTTTGCGTTCTCTGTTTTTCTTTCTACTGTTTTGTTTCCGTTGCTAATCCTGTTTGCAGAAAGATTTCAAAGAGCCAAAACTTTGTGTGTCTGGCTATTCACACCCCCCTCTCTAGCCATCCAAGGTCTAACAACAATCAGACAATCATGAACTCCATAAAAACATTATTATGTTAAAATACTTTTTAAAAATAGATTTTTAGAAAAATATTCTAAGAATTTTGGAAAAAAAATTTAAAAAAAATATTTTTCAATTTATTAGTCCTTAACATCTCGCCCATTCTAGATGGCTCAGTACAAGCAAACATGGTTACCTTATGGGTGTATTATGAGATGCTTGGATAATTTTTCTTAATTTATTGTTAAATCTAAGACTTAATCAAAACTTATGTTAGATTCAAAATTATCAAATAGTAAAGTAAATTTGATTTTCGATAATTGGCTTCCAGGTTTTGGCGAGACACAGAGGCCTTCTTTGGCCGTAGCCTTATTGGAGCAACAACCCTTTCCTTGACAAAGCCTTTTACCGAAGATTCATTTTCAAATTTACTTCTTGAAAAATTTTGGTCTAACTAGTTTAGGTTTTGGATCGGTAGCTTTGGCTAGTTCCACCAGACTAAATATACCATATAGGGTACGTCTTACCTTACTTGACCTTATTAGAAGGGCTTCCCTAACGTACTATCATCTCACCTCCACCCAATACTAGGTTGTTCAAGTTTTACTTAGTCTTTTTCCTATGACCGTTCTAAATCATGCATAAACTTAAATATAAATGACATGACATAAATTAAAAAAAAAACAGCAGATGCATAGCATGACAGTTATGCATGAGTCAAACAATTCAAATCATTTTACTTAAGTTTTTAATAATGTATCAAATTTCCGATTTGATACATATCGTGTGAACCCGTGAATATGCCAACCCACTTTAACATATTTAATTTTATTAAATTAATTATTGCTGTTTTGGGTAAGATTTTATTTAGTTCGAGTTTAAGTTATTAATTGGATTCAAGTTAATTAAGAATTAATTGAAGTTAAATTAATTGAGGTTGAATTATTAAGAATTAATTAAAGTTGAATTAATTAAAGATTAATTGAAGTTAAATTAATAAGGAATTAATTAAGGTTGAATAAATTAAGAATTAATTAAAGTTGAATTAATTAAAGATTAATTGAAGGTAAATTAATTAATTGAGGTTGAATTAATTAAGAATTAATTGAAGTTAGATTAATAAGAAATTAATTGAGGTTGAATTAATTAAGAATTAATTGAAGTTGAATTAATTAACGATTAATTGAAGTTAAATTAATGAAAAGTTGATTGAAGTTAAATTAATGAAAAATTGATTGAAGTTAAATTAATTAAAAATTAATTAAAGTGAAATTAAGATTTAATTTGATTTAAATTTTAGGGTTGGTTAAAAGTTATGGATTTAATTTCATCATTTTCATTATTTTGAAAATATCTGATTCCTTTACTATTTCGTCTTTATTTATCTTTTCAAGTTTTTCTAATAATTCTGATTTATTTGAATATTTGTGAATTTTATTAACTATAGCCTTGATCTCAGAAACTTCATCTTCCTCTTCATCCTCATCACATCCTTCAATATCCTCATAGTAGGTGGAGTAATTTGGGCCACTAGTTAATGTTTTGTAATAATTTTCAGGATTATCCAAGACAATAATTAAACTATTATCTAAAAGAATTTCATCTCCATTATCCTCATTATCCTCATAACAATCATCAGAAATATTTTCAATATTTTTAGGATTAATCTCACAATTTTTAGAGTTAATTTCAGAATTAACATTAACATTTTTAAATTTAATTTCAGAATTATCAGTAAAGTTTTCAAATTTAATTTCAGAGTTATCAATAAAATTTTCAAATTTAATTTCAGAGTTATCTGTAAAATTTTCAAATTTAATTTCAGAGTTATCAGTAAAATTTTCAAATTTAATTTCAAAGTTAATTTTATCAGAATTAATTTTAGAAATTATTGAATTAACATTAAAGATTAAACAATTAATTTCTAATATTTTAGCAATATCTATATTTTCTAATTGGGCATGCAAAATACTAATTTGACTATGCAGTAAATTTAATTTTTCAGAAAAATTATCAAACTTATCATATGATTGTGTAGGAAATTGAAAATTTCTAGGAATGTAAATTTTGTGTACCTTTGCCGGACAATTATTTTTGTAGTGTCCGTACTTTTCGCATTTGAAGCACCGTACGTGGCTCTTGTCCCTCCGCATTTCGGGTGCTGGGATTTCCTTTGCTTCCGGTGGTGTAGACCGAATCTTACGAGTAGGGCACTAATTTTAATAGTGCCCTCTCTCCCTGCACTTAAAGCATGTAATATGAAATTTGAAAACTGACATTTACAATAAAATATACCTGATTCACCCCTGGGCTCCTCGTCAACTCTTGGCGTCTTTGCTCCGTCGGCGGTTAGTCCGGTGAAGAGCAACTTTGCTATGATACCACTTGTTGGACCGGTGTCGTCGATAGAGGGGGGGGTGAATATCGGCCTTAAATCTTTCGCGGAAACTTCTGATCGTATATTTACGAATGTTCGTTCTAAACAGAGCATTAGTAGCAGCGGAAAAACAATTGAAAGAACGAACAAAACAAACAATAAATTGCACATGGGATTTTTACTTGGTTCCCAACCCCTCAGGGTCAGTACATCCAAGGCCAAAGCACGGGAACGCCCGTCCACTAGTTGTCTCTTTTTCGGACTTTCTGGAGGCAGAGAAACCCGTCTTATAGTGCAAGGTTTACAATCACAAAGATAGATAAATTGAAATGCAAAATGTAAATTCAAACTGAACAAAAAGAATTGAAGACTCGGCCGATCTGGACCTCCGAAATGCCGTGCACTTCGTCCTGGAGCCTCCTGGTCATAGAGCTTCATCGTTAGCGCTTTGTCGTCACTTGGGAAGCTTAGAATGGTTTCGAAAAGTTGTGTTGAGTTGAGGGGTCAAAACCCCTTTATATAGTACTCATGGGGGTGCCTGTGTTGAAGGGGGCACCTCAAAAGGCTAGGTCAAACATCATCTCTGCGCCGAATTTGCAGCAGGGATAACTTTGCCCTTCCCAGGCGCCTGTCTCATCACAGGCGCCTGGGAGCCTTCAGGCGCCCCTGTTAACAGGGGCCCTATAGCTCTGGGGCGCCTGTATTCATACAGGTGCCCTGGATGCCTCTTCCAGGTTGGTTTGTGTTCGCTTGCCTGCCTTGTTTCCAACTTTTAGGTACCTGCAATACAATAACAGACAAGACAAACATGCAGATAATCTTAACCTTAAGGACTTGGTTCTGACTTTGGATTTCTGCGAAATCCTAGGTCGAAACGACGCCTAAGTTCCCACCCTCGGGAACCGTGCCTTCAACGTACTCCTCTCAGGAGACGGTTGCCACCCAGTCCATTCTGGTGGACTTTTGCCTAGCTTCACTCACCAGGACTTTTGCCGAATCCTACGACCAGGACTTAGTGCCTAACTTCACTCATCAGGATTTTTGCCCAGCTTCACTCACCAGGTCTTAGTGCCCAGCTTCACTCACCAGGACTTAGTGCCCAATTCCACGAACTAGGACTTAGTGCCCAACCCTCGGTCAGGTCTTAGGTGCCCAACCCTCAGCCAGGACTTAGTACCCAATTCCACAAACCAGGACTTAGTGCCCAGCTTCACTCACCAGGTCTTAGTGCCCAGGTTAACTAGGACTTTTCTTCACTTTGTTACTTCTCTCTTGACTCACCCTTCTCTTGTTCAATGTATCACTGACTTAAGCATATTGTCAAATATTGAAACACTTAGATGAGGACATTACTGATGCATCTTGCACCAACAATTTCTTTATTATGCTTAGATTTAAGAATAGTTTAAGGACAAAAGATTTATTTAAAATTTGAAAAACATAGTATTAGGTGGAGGTGAGATGATAGTACGTTAGGGAAGCCTTTCTAATAAGGTCAAGTAAGGTAAGGCGTACTCTACTTGGTCTGTTTAGTCTGGTGGAATTAGTCGAAGCTAATTAGTTAGACCAAAATTTTTCAAGAAGTAATTTGAAAATGAAATTTCGATAAAAGGCTTTGTCGAGGAAAGGGTTGTTGCTCCAATAAGGCTACGTCCAAAGAAGACCTCTGTGCCTCGCCAAGACATGGAAGCCAATTATCAAAAATCAAATTCAATTGACTACTTGATAAATTTGAATCTAACACAAATTTTAAGTTAAATCCTAGACTTAACAACTCTTTCAAAATCAACTTTACAATTATTTTTTAATTTCAAAATTAACTGTCTTTCAAAAATTAAACATTTATTTTGAAAACCTGTCTCACAAAACCCATAAGGTTAACATGGTTGATAACATTAGATGTGGGTGAGACAGACTAGGTAGTGAAACTCAATTTAAGCTATTCCTACCTCTAATGGATCCAAATCAATACATACTTTATGTGTAGGAATACAAAGATTTAGACCAATGGATGTTGGATAGTGGATGCTCCAGACACATGACTGGGGATAAATTGAAGTTCACCAAAATCAAGTTCAAAAACCTAGGCTCAGTAGCATTTGGTAACAATGCTACACTCAAAGTAATTGGGTCATGTAACATTGAACTTAATTCTGATTTCATTATTAAGAAAGTGCTATTGGTTGAAAATTTCAAATTCAATTTGCTTAGCATTAGTCAACTCTGTGATACTGGTTACATAGTTACTTTCACCAACTCTAACTGCCTTATTAAGAAACCTCCAAGACTCAGAGATAACACTTAAGGGTACTAGGAAAAACAATGTCTACATTATTAATTTACCCTTAGTACCAAAATGTTTTCTGACTCAATTAGAAGAATCTAATCTTTGGCATAGGAGGTTAGGTCACACTAATTCCAAATTAATTTCAAAAATAATTCAACTAGGTTTAATTAAAGATGTACCTAAAATCAAGAATTTTGAATAATTTGTAACTCATGTAAACAAGGCAAACAAACAAAGTCAACTCATAAACCAACCCAATCATACTTAACCCAAACCACACTTGAGCTCCTACACCTTGACCTATTTGATTCACATGGAGCCAAGTCACTAAGTGGGAATAGGTACTGCTTAGTAATTATCGACGATTACTCTAGGATTACTTGGGTTAGGTTCTTGAAAACTAAGGATGAACCCTTTAATATATTTATTGACTTATGCAAAATGATTGAAAATCATAATGATACTAAAATTAAAAGACTTAGGAGTGATCATGGGGGAGAGTTCGAAAATCAAAAGTTTGAGGAGTTTTATAAAATTAATGGGTATATTCATGAGTTTTTCTGTCCTAAAACCCCCCAACAAAATGAGATAGTTGAGAGAAAGAATAGAACCCTTCAGGAAGCCGCTAGGACCATGTTTAACGAATTTAACCTAGCTAACCAATTTTGGGTAAAAGCGGTAAATACGATATGTTATATTCAAAATAGGGTCCTAATTAATAAACGACACAATAAGACACCGTACGAACTCTATTATCATAGATTACCAAATTTACACTATTTAAGAGTCTTTAGGTACAAAGTCCACATCTTGAACACTAAGGACTACCTAGGTAAGTTCCAATCAAAGTCAACCCCAGGGACATTCCTAGGATATTCAACAACTAGTAGAGCTTATGGGGTTTATAATAAACAAACCCACAAAATTGAGGAAACTACCAATTTAATCTTTGATGAAGAGGTTGAATCAAAATTTGATAATCAAAATTTAAACCAATCAAATCTTGATAAAGAAGACAGTGAACCATTAATTGAACCATCAATTGAACCACTGATTGAACCATTAGCTGAACTATCAATTGAACCAACTACTGAGGTATCAACTGAACCAACAACTAAACCAACCCAAGTAGTTGAACCAAACATTGAACCAAACTGTCCAACCGGACCTGAGGCTGAACCTAGTTCTAGAAGAACAAAGAAACCCAGACTGATTCATTCTTCTGATCAAATTATGGGTGATCCAACCTTAGGAGTCAGAACTAGGTCTTCTTATAGAAATCTTAGTCAGATCACACTTATTTTAAAAATTGAACCTAAGACTATAGAAGAAGCCCTACCTGACCCAGATTGGATCATAGCAATGCAAGAGGCACTAGCCTAATTTGAAAGAAACCAGGTTTGGAAATTAGTACCTAAACCTGAGGGAAAATCTATCATAGATACTAAGTGGGTATTTAGAAACAAATTAAATGATCAAGGGGAAATTGTTAGAAATAAAGCCTGCTTAGTAGCTAAAGGGTTTAGTCAGACCGAAGGGTTAGATTATGATGAAACCTATGCCCCAGTAGCCAGACTTGAGTCAATAAGAATGTTATTAGCTTTTACAGCCCATAGAGGGTTTAAACTATAGCAAATGGATGTCAAGTCTGCTTTTCTTAATGGGTTTATTAAAGAAGAAGTTTATGTAGGGCAACCTCCAGGATTTGAGGATTTAGAAAAACCTGAATATGTATTTAAACTTAAGAAAGCCCTTTAGAAAAAAAAAGAAAGCCCTTTATGTTGGTGCCCGAAGCACCATATCGAACCTTATTTTGATATTGGTAAAGGATTCAAAGTTAAGTACTATTTGTGATCTAATAAAGCTTACTAAGTGTGCAGGAAAGTCCTAGTTAATCTAGGCAACTAAGTCCTGACGTAAGGTTGGGCACTAAGTCCTGGCCAAGGGCTGGGCATCGAAGACCTAGTTCGAGGAATTGGGCACTAAGTCCTGGCCGAGGGCTGGGCACCGAAGACCTGGTTTGAGGAATTGGGCACTAAGTCTTGGTCGCGGACTGGGCACGAAGACCTGGTGAGTAAAGCTGGGCAAAAGTCCAACCGGAGGAGTCGGTTGGCAAAAGGTAAACTCTCCTGAGAGGAGTAGGTGAGGACGCGTTCCCCGTCGAGGGAACAGTAGGCGTCGATTCGACCTAGGGTTCCATTTGGGAGACCCGAAGTCAGGACCAAGACAGCTACGGCTGTAAATAATGACTAACATTCTTGCTTAGTTTATTTTGGAACTAACCTTGGTTGCAGGGATCGAAGGATTGTGTTTCTGCTGTAACACCCAATAATTTTCGTGAATTATTAGGAATTTTTCTGAATTTTATAGCATTTTTTCGGATTAAAATAAAAAGAAAAAATATAAGGGGTCGGGCGGGGTTTGATCCCGCAACCACAGGGCAAAGCAAGGCCTTAAGTGAGTTGGGGTAACCAGCAGGGTTTAGTTGAGTAAGCCCTTTTCATGAGGAGGTGTTTCAACTTCCACTTAAGTTGCGATTAATCCCCTCTTTGGGTGATTAGGGCCGGCGCAAACAGGGAGCAAGAGGGGCTGCGAAAACTGGGAGAAAGCAAGGATTTTCTTCCTCCTCCTCCTTCTTCCTCTTGAGTAGAGAACCTAGGGTTCCTTCCTTAGGGCCAAGGAGCGAAGTTTCTTGCAAGGAAGAGAAAAGGAGTCCTACGCTAGGGTTTTCCATATACTTAGTGAGTTTTCTTCAAACAAAGGGTAAGTAGATCACTCACCTGCAATAGGAGTAGTTTTCGTATGTAAGTTCTTATTGTAGAACCATGTTTTATGATGCATGCTTTAAGATTATGGTTATCGTGTGTTTTAAATTTTTAAAGATGCATGTTTTCTCATGATAGAAATTTAATTGGTTTAGATTTGGTGTATGTAAGCTAAGCATGATAAGATGTAATTTTTGAAAAGTCCCAAAAATGAGGTTGGGATTTAGGGCACGCAAGGTGCTCGATGAAAGTCTCAAGTGAGAAAGGTAAAGGTGTTAAGTGCAAAATTTATGCAAAAGTAAGATAGTTTGATACGTATAAGTATTATAGTAAGAAAGTATTTTATTTTCGGAAAGTGACATGTACCGGGCAAATGGAAGACCCACAGAAAGTTAGAAAGAAGCTCTAATAAGGTGTGGTGGCTAGCTACCCCGCAACCTAATAGAGAAGCGCGCAATTGGTACATTGATACCATGGTACAATGTCAAGGCCTAAAGAAAGTTGATTACTATTTTCAAGTAAATAAATATTCGCAAGTGTTTTCAGTTTTAAGTATGTGCCTTTATTTCATATGTTAGCCTTGATACATTGCAAGCATGTTAAAGAGTAAGAGTAAGGAAGTTAGTGTTTGAATGTATGAATACGTAAGGTGGCAAATGATGTAATGCAAGTAATGTTTTCAACATGATTGAGCATGATAAGTATATGTAAGTTTTCCCATGTGCATGTATTTTGGAAGCAAACATTCTTTGAAATGAGCATGTTTATTATCGATAACATGGATTTGTGAGTTAGGATTTACTTACTAAGCAATTCGCTTATTAGTTGCATTTCCTTCTATTGCAGATAAAGGTAAAGAAAAAGCATAAGCTATGGAGGCGAACGGGACTTGCATTGATGTTCAGTGGCGGCAGAGCCGTGGAAGAGATCTTTGGGATAAGTCTTAGAGGCATTTTGATTATAGAAACTCATGGTTGATGTTTTGGATTGGTAGGATGTGATCACCTTATTTAAATTTTACATGGAGTCAAAGTTGGGTACAAAGTTCGTAGAGATTGCATGTGTTTTGATAAGTTTGTTAAATTTCGTAGAAATCCTAATTTCAAGTTATTGGAGTCGTTTTGAGTTGTTAAGATGCTTATAAAACTAGTATGGAGTTTAGATTTGGAGTTGTTTCATTGTATGTCTTGAAAGTATATGATTTGTGGTTCTTTGGAAATGGTTTTCAGATCTGAAATGCAAGTTTTTCAGGCGTGCCAGTCGACTGGTTCAGAACCAGTCGACTGCGATATCGAACAGAACTTTCTGTTCGATGCACCAGTCGACTGGCTATTTATCAGTCGACTGGTACCATTGAAAAGAAAGTGTTGTAGGGCAGATGGTTAGTGCTTTAGTTTTACAACGAAGAGGTCTAGGGGTCAAATCCTTGCAAAGCAAATAAAATGAAAGTTTTTTTTAAAAAAGAAAAAAAATCAGAGCAAGTTAAGGGAAGTCAAGTAGTTGTAACCTAAGGCTAAGAATAAGGTAAAGTTAAGGTTAAGTAAAAGTGACGTCCGCTTTAAGGTAGAGAAGTTAAGTCGGGTCGTCACATCTGCAGCTCAGAACTCCCCAGAGGAAGGGGCAGGCAACTGGGCTAGGCGCCCGGGAGGTCCTGGGCGCCCAAGGTAAAAGGCCAAAATAGCAAGAAGCAAGACTGCTTCGAAACCACACTGAGCTAGGCACCCAGGAGGTCCCGGGCGCCCAAGGTCAAAGCTAAAGTAGCCATCGAAGCAAATCTGCCACGAAGCCACTGGACCAGGTCAAGCTAGGCGCCCAGGAGGTCCCGGGCGCCCCAATCAGACCAGGGGCCGAATCGGAGGGGATAAGCGCTGACTGAGCTGCGGATTGAGTTTCTCGCAGGTGAAGGCACGTGTCAGGCGCCCCCAACGTATCAGGCGCCCCCAGGAGCACTATAAAAGGGTGCTCGACCCCAAGGCTTCAACATCACTTTTTCTCAATGCTCCAAAGCTTTTCATTCAAGCACTACGCCTCGGCTAACTCTAACTTCGAGATCCCAGCGTCGACGACGACCCTCTGCTCCGAAATACGACCCACATCGGGCATCGATAACGAAAAGTGTAGCAATTTTAATTTCTAGAAATATTCTTGTACTTAACTTGTAAATCTTTTTGCGCAATTATAGTATTGCCCAAAGTAAACAGTCAAGGACCATGGGCCTTGGAGTAGGAGCCGACCGTGACTCCGAACCAAGTAAAAAATAGACTTGTGTTCTTGTGCATTTAATTTCTTTTCGCTGCGTATCTGCTCTTTTTATTTCGAAAAGTGTTTAACGATATTCACCCCCCCTCTATCATTTTCCTCGATCCAACAAGTGGTATCAGAGCGGGTGGCTCAAATCTGGTGCAACCACTAATTTGAGAATTTTTTTTCGGATTTTTCGCTTTTTATTTAAAATAAATAATATTTGTGCGTGGTTTTAAAATATTCATCTTTTCACCATTCATTAGAGTTGATAAAACGATCAATTTTTGAAAATTTGTCATAAAATTTTTTATTATTATTTTAATATTTTTTTCGAAATTTGTGTTACCTTAATTCGTGCAAAATTTTCAACTTTGAATTCTTATTTTTTTCAGAATTGACAAAAGTAACATTTTCAAAAATTTGTCATAATTTTTTTATTTTATTATTATTATACCTCGAAATTCATGCAACACCTTTTTGAGCTAGTTTTTTTCTCTCTCCCGCACTACTAATCCAAGACCAAGTCTTGGTACATTTTTGGTGTTTCTTTTGTGTACGAGGTTTAAACTAAATGGCCAACCAAGAGTGGAATAGTGCGCATCCACCGCTATTCTCCAGCGAGAACTTCAATCTTTGGAGAAGTCAAATGGAGTCCCTTCTGAAAGCCCACATGGACTTATGGCTGATTATCCAAATGGGATTCTCTTTTCCCGTAGAAGATGAGTTATCAATCGAGTGGGACAAAATGGATGAACAAACCCTCAACCAAATCGAGACCGATGCAAGGGCAACTGCAATCCTACAATGTGGCCTAACCAAGGAGCAACTTGAACTAGTAGGTCCATTCAGATGTGCTAGAGAAATTTGGGAAAAATTGATTAACCTTCATCAAGAGATCTCAGACGAAGAAGAAGATCACCTAAGTTATCTTGCACTATCGGTCCAAGCACAGACAGCCGAGCCAGAGTTTGAACCCGAATCCAAAGCTGAATTCAAACCAGAATCAGAAGATGAGTCTAGATCCGAGGCAGCAAGAATCAAGGGGGAGATTCCCAATAAGGAATCAAAAGGTAAAATTGTAAATTCAAATTTTAAAAATCATGTAATTTGTTACACATGCAGGGAGAGAGGGCACTACAAAAGTAAGTGTCCTACTCATAAGATACGGACGACACCATCGACGACGACAAAGGAACCAGTTCCAAAAGCACGAAAGGACAAAAGTCACATCCAATGCTTCAAGTGCCAGGAGTTTGGGCATTACAAAGATGAATGCACAGATAGAAGAGCCAAAGATCCAGGACAACCTATCAATACGGGTAACTTTAATTTATATCAAAATCCACTCTTTACCATGAATGTTGATAGTTTACTTAATCACTCTTGGTCAAATTTAGATATGGACACATGCCTAAGTCTCTTAATGAAATCATATATATTAATAAATTCTAAATTCAAAATGTTAAGACAAGAAAATGAGACTTTGAAAATTAAGATTGATATACAAGAAAAACTAATTAATAATCTTGCTAACTTAGAAAATCCAGAAATTTCCCCTCATTATAATTTTACTTAGTTTTTTCTTGGATTTAGAATTGGATAGTTTAAGGACAAACAGTTTAATTAAAATTTGAACAACATAGTATTGGGTGGAGGTGAGATGATAGTACATTAGGGAAGCCTTTCTAATAAGGTCAAGTATACTCTACTTGGTCTGTTTAGTCAGGTGGAACTAGCCGAAGCTACCAATCCAAGACCCAAACTAGTTAGACCAAAATCTTTCAAGGAGTAACTTGAAGATGAATTTTTTATAAAAGGATTTGTCAAGGAAATGGTTGATGATCCAATAAGGCTACGGCCAAAGAAGGCCTAGTGCCTCGCCAAGACCTAGAAGTCAATTATAGAAAATCAAATTTACTTTACTATTGTCAGATTTGAATCTAACACAAGTTTTAAGTAAATCTTAGATTTAACATAAAATCAAAGATAAAATTAATGCATCTCACAAAACAGTTAAGGATATCCTGTTTTGTCACTTAGAAATGGGTGAGATGCTTAGGACCTAAAAGTTTAGTCCAACCCAACCAACCTTACAAACTGAATCGATTTCAAATTTCAGAATTTAAACTTTAATAAATACTTTTAAAATTCTAATTTAATTCAACTGAACAACTTTCAAAATTCAAATTTAACCCTCTTAATTAATTTTAAAATCATCAAAAATCAAATTTAACTTTTTAAACTAACATTTAATATTTCAAATCATCTCAGGTCTCTTTTGTTCACTTACTTGAAATTTATTCCTTTCTTTTGCCATTATAGAAAGAAATTCTTTTAGGCAATCAAATTATTTTTGTTGGTCTTGCAAAAGTCACCTTGGGTATTATTTAGGATTTTTTTTTGGAAAACGTCTACAGACCGGGCTTTGATATTTATATATTTTTGGGACTTAAGTTTTTTTTTAAAAAAAACTTCTATTTTTTCTTGGAAATCATTTTAAAATATTGAATTTCTCCTTTTCAGTTCTCTATATTAACTTTTGCAAAAAGGAGAGAGAAATTATGTTTCAAATCATTAAAACAAAATAGTTTTAAAAAAAAATTAAACTTAGTCTTCTTCTCTTTTTGTTTGAATCAAACCCTAAGACTCGGAGGAGGATTAACTTGTGGTCAACAAGCCTCCTAGGACTATGTCAGGTTTAGGGGGAGTTCAAATTAAAAGAAGAAGTTTAAAAATACTATGTTTTCAAATAATCACCATGTTTTTCGAAAACTATGCTATCATTTCAAAATATGTCTTTCAAATACTCAGTTTTTCGAAATGTTAATACTTCAAAATTCATTTTAAGAATTGTGCTTGATTCCCTTTTGATTTTGACAAACCCTAAAGACACAAGGAAGTCTACTTTATGATTTACAAGGACTCCTAGGAAGTGTCAAATTTAGGGGGAGTCTAAATCGAAAGAAATTATTTCTGACAATTATTTTTCAAAATTATTAGATAATTCTTATAATTTGAATCATACCTTAAGACTCAGAGGAATATCGCTTGTAGTCAATAAGCTTCCTAGGACTGGGTCAAGCTTAGGGGGAGATTAAATTAAAAGAATTATTGAACATTTTTCAAAATTATATGTTTTCATGCACTGCAATTTTAAAATCCTTTTGAAAACATAAATAATTTTTCTTTCAAAATACTATCCTTTAAAATAATTTTGCTTATATATACCATCACTTTCAAAATTTTGCTTGACTTTGGAATACTTTTAAAATCATTTTAGAATACTTTTGAAAATAATACTTACTTGACTTTAGCAAATTTTCAAGGACACTTAGGGAAATGTTCTTGTAGTTAACAAGGTTTCCTATGATTGTGTCAGACTAGAAAAGAAACCAAGTCATGTAAAGTATTATGTTCTTAAAATAACATTAATTTTTTTTTTAAAAGTACTTATATTGTTCAAAAATGCATAATCTTCAAAAGTACTTATATTTTTCAAAAATGCATAATCTTCAAAAGTACTTATATTTTTCAAAAATGCATAATATTTTTCAAAAGTACTTATATTTTTCAAAATATGCATAACATCTTTCAAAAGTACTACTATTTTTCAAAATATAATGTTCTCAAAAGTACTAATACTTTTCAAGGCACTAATGTTTACAAAGTACGAATATTGATTTACAGTTTCAAAAGTGCAATATTAATGTGTTTCAAAGAACAATCTTTTCAATCTTGTTCAAAGTGAAAATGTGTTTCAAATTTTCTTTTGCAGAACATTTGTTTAAAGTATTCATCTAAATGTACTATTTGTTAAATGAAAATCTTTTTATGAGTGCAATCTTTTGAAAAATCTTTTCTAAATATAAGTTTTTCTAAGGCAATAGTGTTCTAAGTGTGTGAATTTTCTAAAGACTTGCCTCAAATACAAAATATTTTTTTTTCAAATTGCACAATACTTTTCAAAGGGGAGTTTTGTTGGTGCAATTTAAGCTTTTTGCTATGCTTTCAAGAATTATAATAAGTATTTTTATGTTTTCAAAACTCATAGGCTCTTATACACAAACTTTTTCCTTAAAACTTCTTTCAAAATATGGTTTTTAAAAGTTCTTTATTGATATATGGCCAAGGGGGAGCTTCATGAAAATCTCTTTACTTAAAATTTTCATACTTCTTGTTTTTCAAAACATAATTTTCAAAACTTCCAATCAAAAGTATTTTTTCAAAAAGTTTTGTAACATGTTTTGTTTGAAAACTATTTTTGAAAAAGTTGTGAACTCCTTTACTTATTTATTTTGGTAAAACTCAAAACTCTCTATTAGAAACCTTGTTCGGCCATGTATGTTTTTGATATATGTCAAAGGGGGAGGAAAGGTCAAAGTTAAGTGTTTTATAACACAAGTATTTAGGGTTTTAGTGGGAGTATGAGCAATAAAGGACTGTTTTTCAAATCTACATTTATTCTGTTCATAATTGCTATACCTCATTGATTTTGACCTTCTTTTCTTAACTGTTATAAGTTTTTACTTAACTTTGAATTGTGTTGCCATAAATCAAAAAGGGGGAGATTGTTAGTGCTGGAAGCACCATATCGAACCTTGTTTTGATATTGACAAAGGATTCAAAGTTAAGTACTATTTGTGATCTAATAAAGCTTACTAAGTGTGCAGGAAAGTCCTAGTTAATCTAGGCAATTAAGTCCTGACGTAAGGATGGTCACTAAGTCCTGGCAAAGGGCTGGGCACCGAAGACCTGGTTCGAGGAATTGGGCACTATGTCCTGGCCGAGGGCTGGACACCAAAGACCTGGTTCGAGGAATTGGGCACTAAGTCCTGGTCGCGGACTGGACACGAAGACCTTGTGAGTAAAGCTGAGCAAAAGTCCAACCGGAGGAGCCGGTTGGCAAAAAGTAAACTCTCTTGAGAGGAGTAGGTGAGGACGCGTTCCCCGTTGAGGGAACAGTAGGTGTCGGTTCGACCTAGGGTTCCATTTGGAAGACCTGAAGTCAGAACCAAGACAGCTACGGCTGTAAATAATGACTAACATTCTTGCTTAGTTTGTTTTGGAACTAACCTTGGTTGCAGGTGTTAGTAATATGAGAGAAGTGTCCTAAGGCAATCGCCTTATGATTGTAAACATTTATTTTAATAAATGAAAATTCACTATTTGAGTATACATGTTTGTGTATTTGATTGGGATCTTAAACTCATTTACTGAATGTCCGCAATACAATTCACAGCATGAGAGAATTTGTGATGGAATCACAACTAGTGATAATCTCTACATGTGCAATTGTGAAGTATTGAAAATATCCCTAGTCGATGAATTGATAAATACAGACACTATCAATTCTGTTGAGACTAGCATGGGTTATTCTCTAATCAGCTGATTCTCACTGGCTGGTGACATTGGGATGTCCGGAGATAAACATGAATGCTAGTTAAGGGAACTAGTTCATTGGAGTGACTAGCTGTAAAACTTCATATGGTAATCTACATATAGATATGTCAATGAAAGTTATTACTGCAGCTTAAGTGCGATGTTCCTTTGACTTGCGGTGTTCAAGTCATCTTGGTCACGGAGACTTATACTTTGACATCTTAAGAAAGCATCTCTAAGGAGGTGTGGACCCAGGATGGTTGGGTATAAGCCGAAGTGCCCGAAGATGTTTGAACAGCCTACAAAGGATTCACCACTCCTTGCGAGGAGATGTATACCCAAGGCCTATCGTCGGATTGTTACTCGAAGTCTCTGGCCAGAGCATGACATGTTCCGAGTATGAATCTCTAGGAAACATGAGAGTAATTAGAATCCGTTGGACGAGAAAGACATTACTTGGGCTAGGTGTGACGTAGTCAGCCTAGTGGGGACTGACACACATAGACCGTGTCCTGAACCAAGTGGGTATAAGATGGTGAAGGGAATGAGGCACAACTCATTATAGCTGCTGAAGGGTTTCAGAATTATTTCTGAGGTCAACCGTTGATCTTTCGATTAATTGGGGGTCATGATGTACTACTAGGTGCCACTCATGATCGTTCTATAATTGGTTGATTATAGACGGCCAACATAAATCGAAAGCCTATTTAGTCACATGCACTAAGAGTAATCCGAGGGATTTAAAACGAGTTGAAAATTGGATTTTCCGATCAAGAGAAATAAGTCGAATCTGAATTAATCAGAGGCGCATCGGAAGCTTAAAATGGCTAAGTCTTTTGAAGGCTTATTGGGCGAATTAAATGAGTTTAATTCGCGAGGAGGCGGCTCGGTTTGGCCGGCCAAAGAGGGTCCCCACCCTCTTTGGTTTGGCCGGCCACCACATGGAGAGGGAACCAATTTATTTGATTTAAAATATAAAATAAATCATACGCGATTTATTTTATAAAATTATGGATAAATAAATTTATGTAAAGAAATTTATTTTCATGGAGATTAAAATAAACTTTAAATGGTTTATTTTATTTTATAAAATCAATTGTGAATTGATTTTTCCATGATAAGAAAAATTTATATAGTAAATTTCTTGTAAAAATTTATTCCATAATAAATTAGGAGATGTGTTTGTTTTATTATAAATTTAGTTATAATAAAACTTGGCATAACGGAATAATTCATAAGAAAATTTATAAGATAAATTTCTTATGTAAATTTATTCCGTTAAAAGGGAGACTTGGCAATGGAGAGGCTACTATATAAAGGAACCAAGGCAAGCCTTGAATTCGAATTAATCAAGAGATTAAGAAACCCTCTCTCTCTCCTTTCTCTCTCTCTCTTCCCCTCTCTCTCTCGGCGCCGACGGTTGCAAGATAATTGCTTGAAGCAATTTCCACCAAGGGCAAAACCGAATTCTCCTATTGGAGGATTAAACTTCTCAATGGAGAAGTGGCATGCTCGGTGGAGAAGTTGCATGTGGGAAAACCGAATTCTCCTATTGGAGGATTAAACTTCTTGGTGGAGAAGTTGCATGCTCGGTGGAGAGATGGAAGGTTGAGCCTTCATACAGCCTTCGGTGGAGAGACTTTACACGGCGACTTCTGTGCGTGGAGAAGGGCGCCGGTGGTACCGGCCATCCTTTGGTGGTTAGTTTTCCATCTCTCTTTCTTGATATTCTTGTCGTGCCTTTGGAGAATCTAGTAGTTCTCGTCGGCACGAAACTCGTGGCTTTGCGAAGTCATCCCGAAGAGAACTCGGCGTGGACGCGAATAGAGGCGGAGCTTCCAAGGGACGCTACGGTTGGATCTCGTCCCTTACTTCGAGTTACGCGAGGTAATGAGTAAATTAGTTTACTTTCTGCAAAATTTTAATTTATGATCATGTTCACACATCATAAGGTCGCATGCTAGATACGTGGTTAAAAATAATTTGAGAAATTATTCATGCTAATTCTTCCACTGCACGTAAATATTTTAAAATTTACGAACCCATATCCTCGTCAACATGCACCCGGTCCCAACAGTGGTCAAAGCCGGTTAGTGTTCGACATAATCATATAATTGTTTTGCGGAAAACTTTATCATGATCTCAATTTTGGAAATTTTTCCAATTATGGAAACTTTCCAATTATGATAAATTTTAGATTTAGGAATTTCAAAGTTTGGAAATCCTCATGAAATTTCGCAAACTTTTGAAATATCATAGTTTCTGAAATTTTATGATAATTGTGAAAACTTCCCATCTTTGGAAACTTTCCAATTTTGAAATTTCCTATTTTGGAAATTTTCCAATTTTGGAAATATGTAAGTTTTCTTTGTACCAGAAACTTACAAATATTCTGAAAACCTATTATGAAATCTCGCAATTTTGGGCACTTTCTTTCAAGAAAATCTAGACAAATTTATGGATCATTAATTGACAATTAAAATTCGAATTGGTTTTAAATTATTAATAAAATTCTTTATTTTGGTTTGAGCCTCGGGGAGCCGTCCAATTTAAAGTTAGTTGTTGTAATTTAATTTTCCATTTTGAATAAAATTGTCATGTTTAATTTGGTTACGCCTCGGGGAGCGGACCAAATTGGATTTACGACAAATTTCTTTTCTTTGGGTATCTGAGCCTCGGGGAGCCACCCTTAGAAAACAATTTGTTGTAATTAATTAATCCATAAATAAAATATGTGATCAAATCTTGGAAATTTAGGATAATTTCCTTATTTGATTTAAGAGGTGATGCTCTTACATATTGTTGTCTCCAAAATTAATTAGGAAAATGGTTTCCTATAGAGTTTTCTTAAATAAGATTTTCATGAAAATAATATGTGGTTGAATTAAGGGAATCTGTCTCTTAATTTAATAAGATTTGATTTAGAGAAATCAAAGTCTTAAACATATTATTTCCGAAATTGATTATGACAATTTAGGAAATTGTTTCCTAAAACAATTCCTTGAATAAAGTATGAAATTGGGATTAGGAAATCCGGTTCCTAATCCAATTAATGAGATTTGATAAATTAAGTCACATACATACTTTATCAAGGAAATCGTTAGTCATGACATAATTATATGTTATGAATGTGCTTTGAAAAGAAAGGATGAGACCCAAAACCCCTTACAAAATATTAAGGCTAACACCTTCCATTAATATGGTTAGAACCGGAATTTTGTTTCTCGTTTGGGTTGATGGACACATCCATGCCTGGCTTGAACCTCAACATGTTCAAACCATGGAATTAGTTTATGAATAATATAGTTGGAGTCAGAGGTCAATCCTTAGTTTTGGTTGTTGGACACATCCAAGCCTGACTAAACGGTTGAATGAGCTCCAACCATATTAAAACTATTTCTTGATTAATGGGTCAGCCTTAAGCTTGGAGCATCGATTTGTTGTGCCACAGCCAAGGTCGATGTAAAGAGAGGTGCAGTTGGGTGCTATGTATATTGTTGCATACTTGTTAATGAGTTAACAACCCAATGATTTATGCAAACATTCAATTAGTTGATAGCATAAAGTGATAGTTACATATATGTGATATGTAATCGGTATAATTACCTACCTTCATAGCTAAGAATAACTTGATGGCCACAGCCATGGTTGTTCTTATCTATGGTTGGATATCAACCTATTTGGAGATGTTCCTACGATCTCCCGAATTGATAAAAAGAGTTATTCAATTCGAAAAATAAATAGGATTTAATTAATGTATGTTGATGCATTCTTTATCATTCTTCTCACATAAGCTCAATTTGTATTTCTAGGATAATCACTCGATCATGTCTTCTCTGAATTTGCGTTCCATTTTGGACACCAATGAACTGACTGAGCCAAACTTCATGGACTGGCTTCGAAACCTGAGGATAGTCCTCAAGGCAGAGAAGCTTGCTTATGTCCTTGAAGATTAACTTCCCAACCGTCCTCCTGAAAATGCAACTCCAGACCAGTTTCTTGAGTTGCTCAACCTGCTGAAGACTGTAGAGCCTTCTGTGAAGCAGGATCAAAAGACGGTACTGTTAGTTGGTTCCTCAAAGAATGGTTCTAAGAGGAAGGCTAAAGAACAGAATAAGGGAAAGAAGAAAAAGGCCAAAAAGACTGAAAATACCCTAAAAGGCACTTGCCATCACTGTGGCAAGGAGGGTCACTGGCGAAGAAACTGCAAGGTTTATCTTGAGTCCTTGAAAGAGAAGGCATCCGATGCCCCATCCTCTTCAAGTATCTTCGTTATTGAATGCCACTCTATTTCCTCAAACACCTGGGTACTTGATACTGGGTGTAGCTCACATATATGTAATGACATACAGGGGCTAAGGAATAGAAGAAGACTCGTCAAGGGAGAAGCGAATTTGCGAGTTGGAAACGGAGCAAAGATTGCTGCTGTTGCCATCGGAACATATTTGCTAAAGCTCCCTACAGGACGTGTCTTAGAATTGGATAATTGTTATTTTGTTCCTTCGTTAATAAAGAACATTGTATCTATTTCACGTTTGAATGAAAAGGGTTATCATTTAACTTTTAGTAACAATTGTTGTTACATAACTTTAAATGGTGATCTTTATGGGAATGGAACTTTGTGCAATGGTATCTACACGTTAGATTTATCCGGTGACGTTTTCAATATCGAAGTTAGCAACAAACGTGCTCGAATAGATAATTGAATAGACTTCTACACGTGGCATTGTCGTCTTGGCCATGTAAGTAAGAAACGCATGACCAAATTATACCGATGTGGAATTTTGGAATCATTTGAACCTGGTTCATTTGATACATGCGAATCATGCTTAAAAGGCAAGATGGCCAAATTACCCTTTTCTGGAAAAGATAATCCAGTGGGAGAATTGCTTGGTCTAATACATACTGATGTATGTGGACCAATGTCAACTCTTGCATAAGGAGGCTATAGCTACTTCATCACCTTTATCGATGATCACTCACGATTCGGGTATGTGTTCTTGATGAAACACAAATCTGAAGCTTTTGAGAAATTCAAAGAGTTCAGAAATGAAATAGAGAAACAGCTTGGCAAAAGTATTAAGATACTTCGATCCGATCGGGGTGGTGAATACTTAAGTCAAGAGTTTCAAGATTATCTTAGGGACAATGGGATATTGTCCCAATGGACTCCGCCGTATACACCACAGCATAATGGTGTATCTGAGAGGCGCAACCGAACCTTGATGGACATGGTTAGGTCGATGATGAATCATGCAACTCTTTCAAAATCCTTTTGGGGCTATGCACTTAAGACAGCTGTTTACCTGCTAAACAGAGTCCCGACCAAGGTAGTCTCTACTACTCCATATGAGAGGTGGAATAGTAAGAAACCCCACTTAACTCACCTTAAGATATGGGGTTGTCCTGCTTATGTGAAGCGGACTGTATCAGACAAATTGGATGCTAAGTCTGATAAATGTCTATTTATTGGATACCCTAAGGAAACGAAGGGTTACCAATTCTATCATCCCTTGGAACAAAAGGTGTTTGTTTCAAGGCATGCTGTATTTTTGGAAAAAGAATTTCTTTTACAAGAAAACAGTGGGAGTGGCATTGAACTTGATGAAGTACAAGAAACTCCAATAGGCATTACAGAGACACCTAGTCTAGACCCACAACCAATAACTCATAATGATGAGCTATCAGTTGAACCTAAAACACCACCACCTCTTCGTAGGTCTGATAGGACACGCAATGTTCCAGAGAGATACGGATTTCTCATAAGTGAATCGAACGACGTGTTACTCATAAGCGATGACGAACCTATCAGTTATGAAGATGTTCTGAAAAGTTCAGAAAGGGACAAATGACTTGAAGCCATGAAGTCGGAAATGGATTCCATGTACGAAAATCAAGTATGGGACTTGGTTAACCCACCTGAAGGGATTAAGCCCATAGGGTGCAAGTGGGTTTTCAAGAAGAAAACTGACATGGAAGGTAATGTTGTTACCTTTAAGGCTAGATTAGTGGCAAAAGGATATCGTCAGAAACAAGGAATTGATTATGACGAAACCTATTCGCCAGTAGCTATGCTTAAATCCATTCGGATGCTCCTGGCCATAGCAGCTCATTATGATTATGAGATATGACAAATGGATGTGAAAACAGCTTTCCTTAATGGAAACCTGTTTGAGGATGTATACATGATACAACCTGAAGGTTTCACATTGGTTGATAAAACCAAAATATGCAAGCTTCGGCGATCCATATATGGACTGAAGCAAGCATCCAGGAGCTGGAACATCCGTTTTGATGAGACAATCAAAGAGTTTGATTTCTCACAAAATCCAGACGAACCTTGTGTGTACAAGAAGGTTAGTGGGAGTGCAGTCGTATTCCTAGTATTATATGTCATGACATATTACTTATAGGAAACGATATATCAGTCTTGCAGTCAGTTAAAATTTGGTTGTCCAAAACTTTCTCCATGAAAGACCTGGGAGAAGCAACCTATATCCTTGGGATTAGAATCTATAGAGATAGGTCAAAACGGTTGCTTGGTCTTTCGCAGTCTACATATATAGACCGAGTGCTAAAAAGGTTTAGCATGTCGGAATCCAAGAAAGGTTACCTTCCCATCAGGCATGGGATCAACCTTTCAAAGTCTATGTGTCCGCGCACAGAAGACGAGAGGATTTTCATGAATAAGATTCCTTATGCATCCGCGATAGGATCTATCATGTATGCTATGTTATGTACAAGGCCTGATGTATCGTATACTCTGAGCGTCACAAGCAGATACCAGTCGGATCCAGGAATGGATCATTGGGCGGCTGTCAAGACAATCCTTAAATACTTAAGAAGAACTAAGGATGTGTTCCTAATATATGGAGAAGGAGATATGGTAATACGTGGGTATACATATGCCAGTTTCCAGACATATAAGGATGACTCCAAATCTCAGTCTGGATACGTATTTACTTTGAATGGAGGCGCAATAAGTTGGAAGAGTTCCAAACAAGACACCGTAGCGGATTCTACCACGGAAGCGGAATATATCGCAGCTTTGGAAGCAGCAAAGGAAGCAGTCTGGATCAAGAAGTTTGTCTTCGAACTTGGTGTGGTTCCAACCATTGATGAAGCAGTGCTGGTTTACTGCGACAACAATGGAGCTATTGCACAAGCAAAGGAACCAAGGTCTCATCAGCGATCCAAACACGTGCTTCGCCGCTATCATCTGATCAGAGAGATTATAAGTAGAAATGATATACAAATTGAGAAAATTTCCACTGAAAGGAATTTAGCGGATCCTTTAACTAAGGCCTTGCCTCAGAGCAAGTTTGAGGGTCATGTTAGAGCCTGTGGTATTGGATACCGTAGCGATTGGCATTAGGCCAAGTGGGAGTTTATTAGTAATATGAGAGAAGTGTCCTAAGGCAATCGCTTTATGATTGTAAACATTTATTTTAATAAATGAAAATTCACTATTTGAGTATACATGTTTGTGTATTTGATTGGGATCTTAAACTCATTTACTGAATGTCCGCAATACAATTCACAGCATGAGAGAATTTGTGATGGAATCACAACTAGTGATAATCTCTACATGTGCAATTGTGAAGTATTGAAAATATCTCTAGTCGATGAATTGATAAATACGGACACTATCAATTCTGTTGAGACTAGCATGGGTTATTCTCTAATCAGCTGATTCTCACTGGCTGGTGACATTGGGATGTCCGGAGATAAACATGAATGCTAGTTAAGGGAACTAGTTCATTGGAGTGACTAGCTGTAAAACTTCATATGGTAATCTACATATAGATATGTCAATGAAAGTTATTACTGCAGCTTAAGTGCGATGTTCCTTTGACTTGCGGTGTTCAAGTCATCTTGGTCATGGAGACTTATACTTTGACATCTTAAGAAAGCATCTCTAAGGAGGTGTAGACCCAGGATGGTTGGGTATAAGCCGAAGTGCCCGAAGATGTTTGAACAGCCTACAAAGGATTCACCACTCCTTGCGAGGAGATGTATACCCAAGGCCTATCGTTGGATTGTTACTCGAAGTCTCTGGCCAGAGCATGACATGTTCCGAGTATGAATCTCTAGGAAACATGAGAGTAATTAGAATCCGTTGGACGAGAAAGACATTACTTGGGCTAGGTGTGACGTAGTCAGCCTAGTGGGGACTGACACACATAGACCGTGTCCTGAACCAAGTGGGTATAAGATGGTGAAGGGAATGAGGCACAACTCATTATAGCTGCTGAAGGGTTTCAGAATTATTTCTGAGGTCAACCGTTGATCTTTCGATTAATTGGGGGTCATGATGTACTACTAGGTGCCACTCATGATCGTTCTATAATTGGTTGATTATAGACGGCCAACATAAATCGAAAGCCTATTTAGTCACATGCACTAAGAGTAATCCGAGGGATTTAAAACGAGTTGAAAATCGGATTTTCCGATCAAGAGAAATAAGTCGAATCTGAATTAATCAGAGGCGCATCGGAAGCTTAAAATGGCTAAGTCTTTTGAAGGCTTATTGGGCGAATTAAATGAGTTTAATTCGCGAGGAGGCGGCTCGGTTTGGCCGGCCAAAGAGGGTCCCCACCCTCTTTGGTTTGGCCGGCCACCACATAGAGAGGGAACCAATTTATTTGGTTTAAAATATAAAATAAATCAAACGCAATTTATTTTATAAAATTATGGATAAATAAATTTATGTAAAGAAATTTATTTTCATGGAGATTAAAATAAACTTTAAATGGTTTATTTTATTTTATAAAATCAATTGTGAATTGATTTTTCCATGATAAGAAAAATTTATATAGTAAATTTCTTGTAAAAATTTATTCCATAATAAATTGGGAGATGTGTTTGTTTTATTATAAATTTAGTTATAATAAAACTTGGCATAACGGAATAATTCATAAGAAAATTTATAAGATAAATTTCTTATGTAAATTTATTCCGTTAAAAGGGAGACTTGGCAATGGAGAGACTACTATATAAAGGAACCAAGACAAGCCTTGAATTCAAATTAATCAAGAGATTAAGAAGCCCTATCTCTCTCCTTTCTCTCTCTCTCTTCCCCTCTCTCTCTCGGCGCCGACGGTTGCAAGACAATTGCTTCAAGCAATTTCCACCAAGGGCAAAACCAAATTCTCCTATTGGAGGATTAAACTTCTCAATGGAGAAGTGGCATGCTCGGTGGAGAAGTTGCATGTGGGAAAACCGAATTCTCCTATTGGAGGATTAAACTTCTTGGTGGAGAAGTTGCATGCTCGGTGGAGAGATGGAAGGTTGAGCCTTCATACAGCCTTCGGTGGAGAGACTTTACACGGCGGCTTCTGTGCGTGGAGAAGGGCGCCGGTGGTACCGGCCATCCTTTGGTGGTTAGTTTTCCATCTCTCTTTCTTGATATTCTTCTCGTGCCTTTGGAGAATCTAGTAGTTCTCATCGGCACGAAACTCGTGGCTTTGCGAAGTCATCCCGAAGAGAACTCGGCGTGGACGCGAATAGAGGCGGAGCTTCCAAGGGACGCTACGGTTGGATCTCGTCCCTTACTTCGAGTTACGCGAGGTAATGAGTAAATTAGTTTACTTTTTGCAAAATTTTAATTTATGATCATGTCCACACATCATAAGGTCGCATGCTAGATACGTGGTTAAAAATAATTTGAGAAATTATTCATGCTAATTCTTCCGCTGCACGTAAATATTTTAAAATTTACGAACCCGTATCCTCCTCAATATGCACCCGGTCCCAACAGCAGGGACCTAAGGATTGTGTTTCTACAGCTCAGAACGCCACAGAGGAAGGGGCAGGCTACTGGGCTAGGCGCCCGGGAGGTCCTGGGCGCCCAGGTAAAAGGCCAAAATAGCAAGAAGCAAGACTGCTTCGAAACCCCACTGAGCTAGGCGCCCAGGAGGTCCCGGGTGCCCAAGGTCAAAGTCAAAGCAGCCATCGAAGCAAATCTGCCATGAAGCCACTGGACCAGGTCAAGCTAGGCGCCCAGGAGGTCCCGTCCCGGGCGCCCCAGTCAGACTAGGGGCCGAATCGGAGGGGATAAGCGCTGACAGAGCTGCGGATTGAGTTTCTCGCAAGTGAAGGCACGTGTCAGGCGCCCCCGACGTATCAGGGGCCCCCAGGAGCACTATAAAAGGGTGCTCGACCCCAAGGCTTCAACATCACTTTTTCTCAACGCTCCAAATGTAACACCCAATAATTTTCGTGAATTATTAGGAATTTTTCTGAATTTTATAGCATTTTTTCGGATTAAAATAAAAAGAAAAAAAATAAGGGGTCCAGCGGGGTTTGATCCGCGACCACAGGGCAAAGCAAGGCCTTAAGTGAGTTGGGGTAACCAGCAGGGCAAGGATATCAAGCACAGAAAAGGATGAAGTGAATTAATGTTATAGTTGAGTAAGCCCTTTTCATGAGGAGGTGTTTCAACTTCCACTTAAGTTGCGATTAATCCCCTCTTTGGGTGATTAGGGTCGGCGCAAACAGGGAGCAAGAGGGGCTGCGAAAACTGGGAGAAAGCAAGGATTTTCTTCCTCCTCCTCCTCCTTCTTCCTCTTGAGTAGAGAACCTAGGGTTCCTTCCCTAGGGCCAAGGAGCGAATTTTCTTGCAAGGAAGAGAAAAGGAGTCCTACGCTAGGGTTTTCCATATACTTAGTGAGTTTTCTTCAAACAAAGGGTAAGTAGATCACTCACCTGCAATAGGAGTAGTTTTCGTATGTAAGTTCTTGTTGTAGAACCATGTTTTATGATGCATGCTTTAAGATTATGGTTATCGTGTGTTTTAAGTTTTTAAAGATGCATGTTTTCTCATGATAGAAATTTAATTGGTTTAGATTTGGTGTATGTAAGCTAAGCATGATAAGATGTAATTTTTGAAAAGTCCCAAAAATGAGGTTGGGATTTAGGGCACGCAAGGTGCTCGATGAAAGTCTCAAGTGAGAAATGTAAAGGTGTTAAGTGCAAAATTTATGCAAAAGTAAGATAGTTTGATACGTATAAGTATTATAGTAAGAAAGTATTTTATTTTCGAAAAGTGACATGTACCGGGCAAATGGAAGGCCCACAGAAAGTTAGAAAGAAGCTCTAATAAGGTGCGATGGCTAGCTACCCCGCAACCTAATAGAGAAGCGCGCAATTGGTACATTGATACCATGGTACAATGTCAAGGCCTAAAGAAAGTTGATTACTATTTTCAAGTAAATAAGTATTCGCAAGTGTTTTTAGTTTTAAGTATGTGCCTTTATTTCATATGTTAGCCTTGATACATTGCAAGCATGTTAAAGAGTAAGAGTAAGGAAGTTAGTGTTTGAATGTATGAGTACGTAAGGTGGCAAATGATGTAATGCAAGTAATGTTTTCAACATGATTGAGCATGATAAGTATATGTAAGTTTTCCCATGTGCATGTATTTTGGAAGCAAGCATTCTTTGAAATGAGCATGTTTACTATCGATAACATGGATTTGTGAGTTAGGATTTACTTACTAAGCAATTCGCTTATTAGTTGCATTTCCTTCTATTGCAGATAAAGGTAAAGAAAAAGCATAAGCTATGGAGGCGAACGGGACTTGCATTGATGTTCAGTGGCGGCGGAGCCGTGGAAGAGATCTTTGGGATAAGTCTTAGAGGTATTTTGATTTATAGAAACTCATGGTTGATGTTTTGGATTGGTAGGATGTGATCACCTTATTTAAACTTTACATGGAGTCAAAGTTGGGTACAAAGTTAGTAGAGATTGCATGTGTTTTGATAAGTTTGTTAAATTTCATAGAAATCCTAATTTCAAGTTATTGGATTCGTTTTGAGTTGTTAAGATGCTTATAAAACTAGTATGGAGTTTAGATTTGGATTTGTTTCATTGTATGTCTTGAAAGTATATGATTTGTGGATCTTTGAAAATGGTTTTCAGATTTGAAATGCAGGTTTTTCAGGCGTGCCAGTCGACTGGTTCAGAACCAGTCGACTGCGATATCGAACAGAACCTTCTGTTTGATGCACCAGTCGACTGCCATGAGGCCAGTCGACTGGTGCCGGGCACAGAAAGTTTTTGTGGCCGATACCAGTCGACTGGCTATCTATCAGTCGACTGGTACCATTGAAAAGAAAGTGTTGTAGGGTAGATGGTTAGTGCTTTAGTTTTACAATGAAGAGGTCTAGGGGTCAAATCCTTGCAAAGAAAATAAAATGAATGTTTTTTTTAAAGAAAAAAAATCAGAGCAAGTTAAGGGAAGTCAAGTAGTTGTAACCTAAGGCTAAGAATAAGGTAAAGTTAAGGTTAAGTAAAAGTGACGTCTCCTTTAAGGGAGAGAAGTTAAGGTGGGTCGTGACACCAAAGCTTTTCGTTCAAGCGCTACACCCTGGCTAACTCCGACTTCGAGATCCCAGCGCCAACGACGACCCTCTGCTTCGAAATACGATCCACATTGGGCGTCGGTAACGAAAAGTCTAGCAATTTCAATTTCCTGAAATATTCTTGTACTTGACTTATACATCTTTTTGTGCGATTATAGTATTGCCCAAAGTAAATGGTCAAAGTCCGTGGGCCTTGGAGTAGGAGTCGACCGCGACTCCGAACCAAGTAAAAAAAAGACTTGTGTTCTTGTGCATTTAATTTCTTTCCGCTGCGTATCTGCTCTTTTTATTCTGAAAAGTGTTTAACGATATTCACCCCCCCTCTATCGTTTTCCTCGATCCAATACTTTATGGGTTGAAACAAGCACCTAGGGCTTGGTATGAACGCTTATCAACCTATTTAATTTCAAAGGAATTTAACCAAGGTCAAATTGACTCCACACTATTTGTTAAAACCTTAGAAAATGATATTTTTATTGCACAAATATATGTTGATGATATAATATTTAGATCTATTAATTCTAATTTTCTAAAAGAATTTGTTAAAATCATGGAGAGCGAATTTGAAATGAGCTTAGTAGGTGAGCTCAATTTTTTCTTAGGGCTACAAATTAAACAAACTAGGGATGCTAATTATGTTCATCAATTCAAATATGCTAAAGAACTAATAAAGAAATTTAAAATGGACAACTCTAAAAGCTTAAGTACTCCTATGGCTATTAATGTCAAAATTGATAATGACCCTGAGGGTAAACCAGTTGACTTAAAATTATATCGGAGTATGATTGGTAGCCTACTGTACTTAACCGCTAGTAGACCTGATATCTTATTTTCTGTAGGAATGTGTGCTAGATACTAAACCTGTGCTAAGGAATCCCACTTAGCAGCCCTAAAAAGAGTTCTAAGATACATTAAGAGTACCCTAAATGTAGGTATTTGGTATCCTAGGACTTCCACTTTTGAATTATCAGGATATTCTGACTCTGATTATGCCGGGTGTAAGTTAGATAGAAAAAGTACAAGTGGAAGTTATCAATTGTTAGGAAATAGTCTAGTCAGCTGGTGTAGTAGAAAGCAACACTACGTAGCTTTGTCCACAACTGAAGCAGAATATGTTGCCCTAGGAGAGTGTGTGGTACAACTGTTATGGATGATGCACACTCTTAACGATTTCCAGCTAGACTACACCCAAACTAAAGTTTTCATTGACAATATTAGTTCAATAAACTTGACTAAGAATCCAATTCAACACTCCCGATCGAACAAAACATATTGAAGTAAAACATCATTTTGTGAGGGACCATGTAGCTAGGGGCAAAATAGTACTTATGCATGTGGACTCAAAATCCAATTTAGCTGACATTCTTACCAAATCCTTACCTGAATCTGAGTTTAGCTTACTAAGAAGGTAGTTAGGGTTGTGCTTAGTAGAATTTGATTGTTCTATATTTTTTCAAAAATCTTTTCTATTTTCACATTTTTTTTCAAAAATTCAAACTTAATATTTTTAAAATCATTTCTTTTATCAAATTGTTGAAATTTATAATGATTTTTCGGACTTAGTTTTTTTTCAAAAACTTATCCCCTTCAAAACAAGGGTTTTGCGTAAAATGGACTTAGCTTAGGCCTTAACCCTAGAACTGCATGCACTTATAGATCTAGAAGTCAGCATCTCACAAGCACCTTAGGGTACTTTGATTGATAACCTAGACTGGATTGAGATGCTTAGGTCTATGCCTTGATTCAAGATGCTTTAAGTCAGTGCATCTGCAGTAATTGTGGCGATAAATACAAATTGAACAGCAATCAAGTTAAGTGTTCAAGCTTAGCAAATCTAACTTGATTAAATCACTTAACTTGACTAACCCTAGTGAAAATTGCTGTTTTATAATAGTTAGTAAGTAGCTAACTGGGTTAGACAGAACCCGAACAAGTTCAGGTTAATTAGTTTGGTCCTTTTCTTGCTTGAATTCACTAGAGTTGGATCAATACGGATCTAAAATTTCATTTAACTAGCTCTAAATTGACTTGCAATAATTGTTATCTATTTTTTTTATATATGGCAAAGGGGGAGAGAAAGCGAAAAAAAAGAGAAATTTTTTTTTTCATAAAAATTTTTTGCAAAGTTTTATCTCTTTTTTAAAAAGTAAATAAAAATTCTAAGTGCTTTTCAAAAAGGTTCTAAGTGCATTCAAAAATTCTAAGTGTTTTCAAAAATTTCTAAGTAAAATTTTTCTTAGTAAACAAAATTTGTCTGAGCAAAAACCTGTTGGAATTTTTTTGGTAAATGTTTCTAAGTAAAGTTTTTCTTAGTGAACACATTTTTTTTTGCAAAAACTTGTCTAAAAATTTGTTAAAGATTTTTCTAAGTAAAAATGTTTTTTCCAAGTAAAATATTTTCCAAGTAAATTTTTCTATGTGTGCAAAAGTTGAAACTTTTTAAGGAAAAAGTTTTTTTTTCAAAATTTTGGCTAAGTAAATTTTTTTCTCAAGTGAACATTTTTGGCTATGTAAATTTTTTTCTCAAGTGGAAATTTTTGTCTAAGTAAATTTTTTCCCTCAAGTAGAAATTTTTGGCTAAGGATTTTTTTTTTTTGCAAAAATTGGTTTAAACGAAAAATTGGTTGTTTTGCAAAGCCATTTTTTTAAAGTAAAAGTTTCTTTAAAATTTGGGCTTGCAAAGTTTTAAGTGAAAAATTGTTTAAAGTGTAAAAAGTTTTTGCGAGTGCAAATGTTTTTGCTCTATCTTGAAAAACACTTAGTCAAAAACTTAAAGCACTTAGAAGTTTTAAAAACTGCATATCATTGAAAGTTTCAGGGGAAGAATGATTATTTCAGGGGGAGCAAATTAACCATTTTTATTCAAGTATTTCTTAAGATTATCTAGTATTTCTTAAGATAATCTTGCTTGTTAGATATACTTAAAATGCTTTTTAAACATAACTTTTTGAACCATGTTGCCTTAAATCAAAAAGGGGGAGATTGTTGGTGCCGGAAGTACCAAAGTCAAACTTGTGTTTTCATAATGACAAAGGGTTGAGAAGTTAAGGTCTTGTAGTGATCTAACAATGTTAATCAAGTGTGCAGGAAAAGTCCTAGGTACACTAGGCACTAAGTTCTGGTTCTAAGAATTGGGCACTAAGTCCTAGCCGCGGGCTGGACAACTAAGTTCTGACATAAGGTTGGGTACTAAGACCTGGTGAGTGAAGTTGGGCACTAAGTCCTGGTCGTGGACTGGGCACCGAAGACCTGGTGAGTGAAGCTGGGCACTAAGACCTGGTGAGTGATGCTGGGTACTAAGACCTGATCCGGGGGATTGGGCAAAAGTCCAACTGGAGGAGCCGGTTGGCAAACAGGTAAAATCTCCTAAGAGGAGTAGGTGAGGACGCGTTCCCCATAGGAGAGAATATTAGGCGTCGGTTCGACCTAGTGCTCCATTTGGAAAGCCCAAAGTCAGAACCAAGACAGCTTAGGTAGTAAATCATGATTAATTCTATATTGTTTATATGCTATTTGTGTTTTGGATCTAACCCTGGTTGCAGGAACGAAGGGATGAAGTTTCTACTCCCAGGCGCCTCAATGGAGTGAGGCGCCCTGCTGGGCTAGGCGCCTGTGTTGAGACAGGCGCCCCAGACAAAGGGTAAATTCCAGCCACTGCAAAGCAAGCCTCAAGACTGCATATGAGGCGTTAACACAGGCGCCCTAGTTAGCTCAGGCGCCCCAGTTGAAGGGATAAATGTTGGCCAAGTCTGCGGATTGAGGTTCGCATAAAGAAGGCCACGTGTCAGGCGCCCCCTTCAACACAGGCGCCCCAGCTACGATTATGTAAAGGGGTTCACCCCCTTGGCTTCTACAACAATTGCTTTCTACGCACTCATTCAAGCGCTCCGCTCCGACAAGCTCCGTGCTCATGATTCAAGCGCCAACGACGACCCGCGGCTCCGAATTTCCAACTTCTCCGGTCGTCGGTATAAAATAGTTTTACTGCTATATTTTCATTTTAATTCTATATTCGAACTTCAATTGTAATATTTTACGAAATATAGAATTGCCCGTCGTAAACGGTCAAGGACCGTGGGCCATGGAGTAGGAGCCGACCGCAACTCCGAACCAAGTAAAACAAACGTGTTAACATTGCCTTGTTTTACTTTCCGCTGCACAATTTCTCTAAGTTTTCCAAAAAAGTTAACGATCGATATTCGCCCTCCCCCTCTATCGATTCAATCCGATCCCACACTTGATGAATTGTACAAGACCAGACTTAGCCTACGCAGTAAGTAAATTGAGTAGATACACGAGTAATCCCGGTGTTGAGCATTAGAAAGGGATAACAAGACTACTGAGGCACTTGAGATATACTCGTGGAAATGAACTGCACTATATGAGATATCCTGTTGTGATTGAAGGATACAATCATGCGAGTTGAATATCTGACATAAAAGACTCGAAGTCTACGAGTGGATATGTATTCACTCTGGGGAGTATAGTCATTTCATGGAAATCTTCTAAGCAAACCGTGCCGACAATTTGCATACATTGTGGTAAAAGGGTTGAATGACTACGACAATTCTTAGAAGATGTTCTGAGATGGCCAAAACCCGTGCCGACAATTTGCATACATTGTGATAGTCAATCAGCAATTGGTTGTGCACAAAGCCATCTGTATAATGATAAGTCTAGACATATACGTCGGAGACACAATACCATTAGACAACTACTCTCAACCAGAGTTATCACTATTGACTATGTGAAGTCAAAGGATACTTAGCGGATCCGCTAACCAAATGGTTAAATCGAGATTTAATTGCAAGCTCATCGAGAAGGATAGGTTTGATGCCGATGGAAAATATTGGTGCATAGGAAACCCAACCTATGCAAACTAGAGATCCCAAGAACTAGGTTCAAAGGGACAACCTAACTGCACTGACAAAGTGGAATAGTGAAGGATAGAGGTTAAGCATGCAACTTTTAATTATTCAATAGAGTTATGTGGAAAACTCTTAAGAGATCACCTATGTGAGAAAGAAGTGAGGTCGCTTCGAAGAGAATTGGAGGCACAATTCTTAGAACTTCTCACAGAATCAGGCGTGTTTATGCTAAGAACGAACACACTCATGAGAACTGAGATGTATCAGGGAAAGTCCTGGGTGAGATATGTCAATGCTTACACGAATGACAGAATAGTTTAAGGATATCATGTCTACTGTCAGCTAGTAAGCAAACATATCTTCACAAGGGAAGGTTCAAAGGGTGAAACCTACTTATCCTATATTGGACTCAGCTGCTAAATGCTATCACATACCCTGTTTCCATTTATGTGGGAGATTATTGGATACAAGTGAATGGAAAGGGAGGTGGAGAGGAAAGAGACTCCATTATGAATGAGACTTATTCCTACATTAGGAGTTTCAAGGCATATTAGTTGGTTTAAATTGTTTCACAAGCATGTTAGTTGTGAACAAATACATGGGGAGAAGCTCTCTCTCACGCGTGGGTGTGCAGGGGGGGTGCAAATCCAGGGCCCAAATTTGTACCGAACCAAGTTGACTCATGTGCATGCACGACATCCGTCCATCGAATGCTGTACTGGTCGGGGCAAAATTTGTCCAAGATAATAAACCAACGTTTTGTCGGATTAATTGATGATTAATACAAAATCTGTAACCTCTAGACATTGGATTTGGATGGTTAATGAGTATAAATGACGTTAATTCAGTCATTAATTGTTGCATGGGTCTAAGCCCTATATAAAGAGGCTATGACCGAGAGCAAATGAAAGAGACAGAGCAACAATTATCTTCCATCTCATTCTCCAAATCTTCCATGTGTTCCGGCTCAGTGGATTACCCGTGGTAGCAATCGGGTACTTCCTCAGTTCACCATGAGCAACCAGTGCTTTATTGTGTCCGTGGTCCCACTGTTGTATCTTGGGAAATAGACGTCCATCGTAACCTCGAAGCACAGTCAGAGGGGGATAAATCTATTTTAAGGAAACTGCATTACGCAGGCCTTGGCAACTCTTCCTCTCCATCTTGGCAAGACCGGTTTGGGAACTCTGGGTTGGAAAATCCGATTCGGGAAGTCCGGTTCGGGAAGTCTGGTTCGGAAAATCCGGTTCGGGAAAACCGATTTAGGAAGACCGGTTCGGGAACTCTGAGTCGGGAAATTGATTCGGGAAGTCTAGTTCGAAAAATTCTGCTCGGGAATTCCAGCTCGGGAGATCTAACTCGGGAGCCTGCATTATGCATACAAGGTGGCTCAGGCCACTCAACAGCTAAGTTGAAATTATTTTGTAATTTTAATTTATTTTAAAATCTCCGACAGTATCTCCTACATTTGCAAGCTTCAAACCGTTTTGAATACCATAAAAGGCCTGAAAGAAAGCTAGTTACGATACACTTGCTACCATGCTTCGCTGGAACAGTGGTGGCAACTGTGACATACTCTACATTCCAGCTCAAAATTATATATATATATATATATAACGTTTCATTTAAAACTCTATTTAAATAAGTTGATAATCAAATTATTATTATTATTATTTATTAGACTAATAATAATAGAATAATTAAAATAAATAAATATAAATATATAAAATTTATTTTAGAAAAAATTGAAATTTAAATAAATTTTATAGAATATTTTTTTGAAATAATTTCATTAAGTTTTGATTAAATTGGAAGTTGACATAAAATTTACAGTAATTTACTAAATCACGCATGTAAATTTTTAAATTTATCAAAAAATATACAGTATTTTAATATTTACCAAATGACGTACTCAATTATGTACTTTTTCTATTTTATTCTCCTCACAGATCTAACATTTTCTCTTCTGTTTCTCTATCATTTTTTCTTACTTCTTTTTCCTCTCCTCTTTCTCTTTCCTCCTCTCTTCTCACATCTATCATTTACCCTCCTAACAAATCCAATTAAAGTTTATCTTATTTTTTGAAAATATTTTAACACATTTAGAGAAGCTGAAATAAATAATGGATACTATATTTAAACTTCTTACAACTTCAGAAATTTACAAGAACTGAAATGGATAAAATTAAGCTCTCTAGGTCTATTAGTGAGTTTCAGTGAAAGAAAACACACACATTATGTTATCCTCAATGACACGGAGTGGACGATTGGACATCGCTCAGTTGAGCCATTTAAAATTTTACTATTAGGATATGTTTGATTTAAATTATCATATATTATCTTAATTATGTGATTATCAAATAATCACATAATCAAAATTATAGAAAATGAAACATAATATAATATTATTTTGTTCATCTTATTTATTTGAATGCATAATCTTGTTTAACAATATTGTCCTTGGTTCAAGTTAATAATTTGTTTAAATAAATTAAATTAAATTAATAATATTAATGATAATAATAAGTCGACAATATATATATAATAAATAAATATAATTAATTATAATTTTGAAAATCAACTTATATCCTAAAACCTAAAGTTCAAAAGTCCCATGATTCTCCTTTCGTCATCTCCTCCGATCCTGACTACTATTCTGGGGACCACAGCCAGGCAGCCAAGTTGAATGCCTCGGTAGGTAGAAGGCGGTGTCGACAAAGAAAACATCACCTCTATAATAAGAAAAGCATGTAAAATTGGTTCAAGTTATTATATATTAATAAGAAATCAAATAAACAGAAATAGTGTGTCACATCATTGTTAGGATGTATACTAAAAGTCTTGCTTTTGATTAAAATACATTTACATTTTAAAAGAGAATCACAAAATCACACGGTGCATATTAGTATGTGCACAACATGTCTCATACTTGGCATTGTAGATAACATGATGCATGGTGTTGCATAGAAGATCATGTTATCAAGTTCCTTGCAGAAGTATAAGAAAGAGGCTCACGACCGAGATTGAATTGGTTAAACCATAGGGATGATTGTAGTGTAATTAGGTATGGCTTGTCTTAACCATAGAAATGCACTAGTGCACTTTGTGTGCATTGAGTAGGACCAAAAGAGAGGTCATCCAATTTTGTACTGACTTTATAAATTGGATTAGACCTCGGATATATATTATGGAGTACGATCTCTTAATCCCGAAATAATAACGGGCACGTATAATTAATTATTATTTCTTTGATTTACCAATGGGCGAGATTTATTCTAATAAATCAATAGGCCCGGTAGATTAGGAAATAATATTAATTATATGGTGTGTTGTTGATTATTGAGAGAATCCGTGTACTGGTTAGTCGGGATGATGATGCCTCCTTGATGAGCTCAAAAGGATAGTCATGTCAAATCTTGCAAGTGGACTATGGTCCGACATGATGAAAAGGTTGAGTGGTACTAATCAAGGATCAAGAGGATAATTAATTAAAATTATTAGTAATTTAAATTAATTATCGAGCATTCGATATCTTAAACACGGGGAGATGGACAACTCATAATAGGTGGAGTCAATATGAAAATATGGGGGTTGGTGAGGAAGTTCAATGGAATCCTTTAGTGGAATGGATCTCCATTAATGGATCAGGTTTGGATCCATTAGCGGGCCAAGAACCAACTCCTCCTCATAGTCCCTACCTTAGCCCTATAAATACCCCATAGGAGTCATGATACAGGGCCGACGCACAAGTTTGAAAGTTTTCTTTCCATATTTGTGGCCGGCGTAAGAAGTAGAAGGGTAGCTGCGGGTTTGTTGGGGAAGAAGATGGAGTTCTCTCAGCTTCTTCTATCTCTTCTTCATCTTCCTAGCCTTCCTCTCGTGTTGCCTTGTGGCCGGTCGGACCTTGGAACTTGAGGTGGCCGGCGGCATGAGGAGGAGAGGAGGGAAGGTGCTCTCGGCGCAATGTGACCCTAGCTCTCTAGGGTTTTGTGTTGGGGCTTGGAAGAAGTTTGAAGAAAGGAGATTAATTCAAGGCCTTCGGTGACTCCGCATCTTGGTAGCTCGTCGCCCACCCGACGTCTAAGAGGGGAGGGATATAAGGTAGAAGACTGTGAGGTAAACGGCGAGGTATACCTCTCCTTAGCTCCGTCTTTCTTTTGCTATGTTATTGCTTTGATTTTGTCTATCATTGCATGTTGTTAATTAATTATCATACATTAATTATTTGTTAATTAATATGATAATTAATTTATGTCATGCACCCCGACAATAAACACAAAAACCGACGATCCATGCATCATCTTTTCCGCGGTTGATTAATCCGGAAAGTTACAAGGTCTTAACTTTAGTTTTGGCTAAGTTGTGACTTGGATTAATTGGCACGATGATGGGACAGTTGTTTGGGAGACGGGTCTTTATTCGGATTAAATTTTAATCCGTAGACATAGAGAGGTCTCTCATGTTCGACCCCTTGATTGCGTGGGAACCCGCCAAGCCATACAAGGGGTTATTCCCAACAATTGGTATCAGAGTGAGGTTTCCGATTTTGTGTGTTTAGGATTCAGTTATTTTTCTGCACATTATCATGTACTTTATTTTTGCTGGATAATTTTTGGATGTGCGTAGGCTAACTCTTTGTTTTAGGTACTAGATTCCAACTATTATGGCATTAATATGTTATGTATGTGATTGATTGTGTGTATTGTAAATTAATTGAATCCTTGGGGTTGACGAGGCTAAATTAGGTATTTAATTTTTGTAATTAAATATGACACCTGTTTAGCCAAGCTTTAAATATGACACCAAAATCTTCTTTTCAAATCCTGGTACATCTTAGTGGAACCAGGATGCATTGAGTAGGGAGTTCTATGGGCTTCTTCAAGAATCTTCTTTCTCAGCTCTTCATTATTAGGGACACATAAACGGTCACCATAGTAGAGTATCCCACTGTCAGATACTCTAAACTCTTTACTCTCTCCTTCTTGCATCTCTTGCTTGATCCTTTGGATATCAGAATCCTCAGCTTGCTCTTTCTGTATCTCTTCAAGCAAAGTTTACTCTAGTGTCAATAGAGCTAGCTGCCCATCAATAATCTCCACTCCATAATCTACTATCTCCTTCTGTAATGGTGGTGCCAATGATGATAAGGACATCAAAGTGGCAAAAGTCTTTCTACTCAGTGCATCTGCTACTCTATTTGCCTTACCAGGGTGGTAAAGAATCTCACAGTCATAGTCCTTCACTAACTCGAGCCACCTTCACTGTCTCATATTGAGGTCTTTCTGAGTGAAGAAATATTTCAGACTCTGGTGATCTGTATAAAGCTTACACTGCACTCCATACAAATAATGCCTCCATATCTTTAGAGCAAAGACTACAGCTGCCAACTCCAGATCATGAGTGGGGTAATTCTTTTTATAATCCTTGAGTTGCCTGGAAGCATAAGCTATGACTTTACCTTCTTGCATAAGTACGGCTCCAAGTCCTAGCTTTGATGCATCACTGTATATATCAAAGCTCTTATCACCTTCGGGTACTGAAAGAATAGGAGCGCTTGTCAGTCTCTTCTTCAACTCAAGAAAACTCTGCTCACAGTCTTCAGTCCACTCATACTTCTTATTCTTTCTGGTAAGGGCTGTAAGTGGAGAAGCTATCTTTGAAAAGTCCTCTACAAACCTTCTGTAGTACCCTGCTAAACCCAGAAAACTTCTAATCTCACTAGCATTCGTTGATCGACTCCAGTTACTAACTGCTTCAATCTTGGCTGGGTCTACCATAATGCCTTCTTTGGAAATGATGTGGCCTAGGAATGCCACCTGGTCAAGCCAAAACTCACACTTTGAGAATTTGGCGTACAACTCCCTCTGGTGTAAGGTCTGCAACACTATCTTCAGGTATTCTTCATGTTCTTCCTGAGTCTTTGAATACACTAGGATATCATCAATGAAGACAATGATGAACTTGTCAAGAAAGTCCTTGAACACTCTATTCATTAGATCCATAAACGTCGCAGGGGCGTTTGTCACTCCAAAGGGCATGACCACAAACTCGTAGTGCCCATATCTTGTACTGAAAGCAGTCCTTGGCACATCACTCTCCTTCACTTTGAGTTGATGGTAACCTGATCGCAGATCTATTTTGGAGAACACCGTGGCTCCCTTCAACTGATCGAATAAATCATCTATCCTTGGCAAGGGATATCTGTTCTTGATGGTTACCTTATTCAAAGCTCGATAATCTATGCACATTCGCATGGATCCATCTTTCTTCTTGACGAACAACACAGGAGCTCCCCAGGGTGAATGACTAGGGCGGATGAAACCCTTGTCGAGCAGCTCTTGTAACTGTTCTTGCAGCTCTTTCAGTTCTACTGGTGCCATGCGATAAGGTGCCTTTGAAATTGGGTTGGTTCCTGGAACCAACTCAATTTCAAATTCAATTTCTCGATTGGGAGGGAGTCCTGGTAACTCTTCAGGAAACACCTCAGGATAGTCACAGACTACCCTCACTTCTTCTCTCTTCAATCCTTCCCCTTGACTTGCATCCACTACATAAGCTAGAAAACCATAACACCCCTTCTCTAACATTCTCTGAGCTTGTAAGGTAGATAAGAACCTTTTTGTCTTTCTCTTTGGGTCTCCAATAAACTCAAATGGAGGTTCTGCTTCTGGGGTGAACTTGACTTTTCTTTTGCGGCATTCATTAGAGGCACTATACTTGCTCAAGAAATCCATCCCTAAAATGATCGAAATCCTTCATCTCAAGGACTACTAAATCACTATAGAGCTCTCGGTTGGAAATTTGAATTAATACAGCTCGTAGCCACTGAGTAGATGTCATGACCTCTCTCGAAGGTAAGGTTGTTAAGAACTTCATCGTTCAACATTTCTGGTGGCCTTTGTACTGTTTAAGTAGTGCTCAGTGATCAAAGCACTACTTATCAGTTCTTCGGAGGGTTGCGGCCTCTTAACACCGCTGGCCACATTTAACGCTATCTCAGGCCTTCACATTTTCAATATTAGCCTGACTCTTTCTTTTTCAGTGCTAACTAGCTCTGGGCACAGATGAGCTAACCGCTTAAACATCTTCACTGCTTCATCCACGGATAGTTCTCCTTGTCTGGACTCCATGAATTCATCATAGTGCTTGTTGGTTACTCGCATGTGAAAGTATTCTTCGAAGAACTCAGTCTCGAAGTCGGCCCATGTCATCTGGCTGACATTTCTCTTGACCTTGACTCTCTCCCACTATATTCTAGCATCTCCCGTAAGGCAGAAAAATGCACACTTTATCTTCTCTACTTCAGGCCAGTCCAGTAGCTCTACTATGCTTTCTAAAGACTTGAACCATGCTTGAGCATCCCATGGTTCGGTTGTGAATGAGAAGTTCCCTGGCTTCAATATCTGCCACTAGATGAGGTATACTTCTTGTCGTACCCCCCTTGCCGGGACTACAGATGTAACCGATAGATCTTCGGTCACAACTGGTGCTACTATATTCTCCACCGGCGGAGTAATGGGAGCAGCCTGCTGGTTAGCCATTAAGGTGGTAATAACTTGCTGTTGTTCTGTTAACTATTTCTGTAACTGCGCCACCACCTCTAAGAGATTTGGTGGTGGTACTGACTCTTCCTTTTACCCTCTAGAAGCTCGCTCCTCGTTTTGAGCCTTTCTAGGACGTCAACTTGTCATTCTCTTACTATTATCTCATAAAGAGACTAATGACATTACTTCACTAAGGATATTACATTACTTCACTATCATTCTACTCATATCATCATAGACATATAGCATATACTGATCATGCACATAATAGCATATGATAATACTTACATACTTCCTTATCATCATGCACTTACTGATACTAGCAGTCAATAATGAAAAGCATACAAAACTACAACATATGAACTTCTTACTTGGCAGGCGGCAGGATTGATGCTTGATGTCAGTGTGGCGGAGGGGTGGAACCTTTTGCTCTGATACCACTCTGTGACGACCCGTCTTCTGGTACTAAGCTTTAAGGCGGATCGCTATTAACTAACTAACTAACTAATTAGTGATTTCTTATAATGCTAAACCAACTGGGAGAATTTAAAATTTCTTATTTCGCTATTTGCTGAACTAACAATTCATAATCATGTTTAAAGTACTAATCAGCCAAAATAAAGCAAAAACTTTAATTTTATTAGCTTGGCCAGGATTTGACCCCTAGACCTCTTAGGTGTAACACTAAAGCACTAACCATCTGCTCTATACCACTTCTTTTCAATGGTACCAGTCGACTGCTATATAGCCAGTGGACTGGTATCGGCCACAGAAACTTTCCGTGCCCGGCACCAGTCGACTGGCCTCATGGCAGTCGACTGGTGCATCGAACAGTAGGTTCTGTTCGATATCGCAGTCGACTGGTTCTGAACCAGTCGACTGGCACGCCTGAAAACCTGCATTTCAGACCTGAAAACCATCTCTAATGATCCACAAAACATATACTTCCAAGACATACAAAGACATAACTCCATTTCTATACTCTATACTAGTTTTATGAACATTTTAGCAACTCAAAACGAATCCAATAACTTGAAATTAGAATCCTTGCGAGATTTAACAAAACTATCAAAACATAAGCAAAACACTCTAGAGTTTGTACCAAACTTAACCTCTATGCGTAGTTTAAACAAAGTCATTCATTCTACCACTTCAAAACACCAAAACACATGTTCTACAAGACTTAGCCCAAAGAACTCTTCCACGGTTCCGCCGCCACTGAACATCAAAGCAAGTCCCTTCGCCTCCTTAACTTATGCTTTTTCTTTACCTTTATCTGCAATAGAAGGAAAATGCAACTAATAAGCAAATTGCTTAGTAAGTAAATCCTAACTCACAAATCCAAACGATAAGGGATAAACATGCTCTTTTCAAATAATGCTTACTTCAAAACACATGCACTTTGAAATACTTACACATGGAAACTTTCACATACTTATCATGCTCAACATGCTTGAAAACATTTACTAGCATTAAAACATTGGCAAATCTAACATGCTCATAATCTCTTTTGAGACTTGCTACTTATGCATTTCCATACTTTAAACCACTAACTTCCTTGCTCTTGCTCTTTAACATGCTTGTAACATAACAATGTTAACATACTTAGCAAAACATATGCTTAAACTGAAAACACTTACATATACTCATATACTTCAAAATAATAATCAACTTTCTCAGGCCTTGACAATGTACCTGGTATCAGTGTACCAATGCGCGCATCCCTAATAGGTTTCGGGGTAGCTAGCCATCGCACCCTATTAGAGCTTCTTTCTAACTTTCTGTGGGCCTCTCTTTTGCCCGGTACATGTCACTTTACAAAAGTAAAATACTTTCTTATTCATAATGCTTATACTTATCAAGCTATCTTTCTTTTTACATAAGTCTTTGCACTACAAAACTTTACCTTTCTCACTTGGAACTTTCATCGAGCACCTTGCGTGCCCTTAACCCAAAACTCATCTTTGGGACTTTTCAAGAACTTGGTCTTTCATGCTTAGATCACACATATAAAATCTACTCCAATTCAAGTTCTATGATTAAAAACATATATTCTTGAGAAACTTAAATCACACCATAAACAATATTCTCCAAGCATGCACTTAGATTACAAAATCAAGGTTCTACAACAAGAAAACTACATGCGAAGCTACTCCTATTGCAGGTGAGTGATTTACTTACCCTTTTCTTGAAGAAAACTCACTAAGTATCTCGAAACACCTAGCGTAGGGTTCTTTTCCTCTTCCTTTGCAAGAAAACTTCACCCTTGGCCCTAGGGAAGAAGCCCTAGGTTTTCTACTTCAAGAGGAAGAAGAAGGAGGAGAAAACTCTCCTTTTCTTCCCTGTTTTTCGCAGCCTCCCACCCTGCTCGCGCGGCCTCCTCCAAGCCCTAATGGGGTCTTAACTCAACTTAAGTGGAAGTTTAAATACCTCTTCATGAAACGGGCTAAATCAACTATAATATTATTTCGCTTTATCCTTTTCTGTGCTTGATACCCTTTCCCAGTTGGTTACTTGGATTTGCTTAGGGATTGGCTTCTTGCCTGGTCGCGAGATCAATCCCCACCCGACCCTTTAATTTTTTTTTCTTTTTATTTTAATTCCGAAAAATGCTAGAAAAATTCCGAAAAATCCCTAATAATACCAGAAAATTATTGGGTGTTACACTAATCATGTCTGCATTTTGTGCAGGGGTTCCAGGAAACCCGATGGCTAGCTGAGGAGGAGATTACTGACTACATGGATAGGCTATGGAGATGACTTTTACAGTGGGAGTTTATTTATTCATTTATGTCTTTAACATAGGATGATATGATTTTGGTTTTATAAAGATTGCATTAAATTTTGGAAAGAACTTTTGTTCAGTTTCTAGAATAAGATATTATATTACTTTTATTGTTAAAAGTGGAATAGAAGGATTATCTATACATAGATAGGCAATTGGTTTATTTTAAAACCAAAAGCTCTCATGATGTAAATAGATGTTAAATAGCTTATCATCTAACCATAGTAAGAGAAAGGTTTCTTCCTAGATGAGCCAAGCATACCCTTAGGATCAAAGGCTTGGTCTTATTAACCTTTAGTAGAATTCAAAGGTTGATAGCCAATAAGCCCTTGGGTTCATTGGTGATGGAATACTTGTCTTCCTTGAAATCTTTGAATCTTACTAGGAAGGTAAGAAGACCAAGAGGCTCTTCCAAGCCTAGGGGCATAGAGCCAAAGGTATGTAGGAGTTGGTTTAACTTGATAAGTATAGGTCCTTAATTTATCCAGAATAGAGGTAGTCTTGAAGACTTTGTTTATTTTATAAACAATTATTTAAGGGTCAAAGTACATTTGCTTGATGTACCGCAAGACTAATTGCTTTGATGAGATCAAAGAATTCAAGTCTGATGTGGAGAAACATCAGAGTAAAAGTATGGCGACATTATGATTAGATCGTAGTGGCAAGTACCTCTAGGGATAATTGTAGAACTTACTTATCAGTGATTGGGATTCAATCTCAATGCACTGCACCTGGTGTGCCCCAACAGAATGGTGCAACATGTGGAAGGAAGAAGGTCTTTTAAGGTAATGGTTAGGATAATGATAAGCTACTCTGAGATTAGCCAGACTTGTTCAAGAGGATATGCTCTGGATACGATGGTGTATGTGCTTGATACTATCTAGGTCAGTAGTCTCTAAAACCCATAGAAATGGAGACTAAGCGTAAGCTTAGTCCAAGGCATGTTCAGATTATGGGTAGTTCAGCACATGTGCTGAAAAGAGATACTGATAAGTTGAAATCTAGTGCACATGTTCGTAGACTATCCTAGGGGAACAAAAGGTGGTTTAATGGTCCTAAGGATCAGAGGATGTTCGTTGGTATGAATGACTGATTCTTAGAAAAAGGACTATGTAATAAACCACAAGCCCATGAGTAGGAGTATTCTGAGTAAAACACATAGGGGGCCTTCTGACCTTAGTACCAACTGTACAAGAGGAATATCACAAGGTGCTACACCTTGTGTCACAGAAGATACACAGGGGATACCTTATCATAGTGGGAGGGTTGTTAGTCAACCTAAAGGATTCATATTATTGGATAGTCTGAGGACTTAGTCCTTAGAGAACATGAACCGGATCCCTGGACCTATGATAAGGATCATCCACTTTGAAGAGATAAATCCAATCATATGGATTTGTTTAAAGGATGGATAAGATTGTGTATATGTGATGTGACGGAAACGGAGTGGTATTCTTGTACTATACGTAGATAATATTTTGTTGATTGGAAACAATAACAAAATACTATCAGATGTAAGGGTATGGTTGTCCAAACAATTATGAAGGACTTGGGAGCAATAAAACACATCCTTGGGGATCAAAGATCTAAGGGGTCTCCAGACAAGGATAATGTGCTTATCCCAAGCTTCATACAAGACACTGTCCTAACTCGTTTTAGCATGGATACCTCCAAGAAAAGTTTGATACTTTTCAGTTGTGAAGCTACTCTATCTAAGGAGATATGTTTAGATTATCAAAGGGGATAGAGTAGGTAATGGCGGTTCCTTTAGCATCAACTATATGAAGCCTCATGTAAGCTAAAAACGAGATCAGATATCTGTTGTTCCTTGGGCATGGTTGACAGATATCAGAGTAACCCAGGTCTAGGAAATTGGATTGCGGCAAAAGCATATATTAATGCCTGAGAAGGACTAAGGACTATATGCTGGTTTACCAGGCAGATCAATATCCTTTGGGTTATATGGATATAGAATTCAATCAAGATAAGGGGCAAATATAAGTATTTCTTGGGGTTTTGTGTTTACTTTTACGAGGTAGAACCATTGTATGGAAGAGTGTTACGCAGCGGCTGCGTGATGGACTCCACCATGGAAGCTGGATGGTTGGCAGTCTCTCAGACAGCCAAAAGAGCTACATGGTTTAGGAACCTCAAGATCGACTTCGATGTGACTCCTGGTTTGCTTAGGGCAATCACATTTTTTTGTGATTAAAATGGTGCAGTTGCAAACTCGAAGGAATCACAAGTCCATAAGGCAAGAAAACACATAGAGCGCAAGTACCACCCTGATGAGGAATAGCTGTTGTTGCCTAGATTATATCAGAGGACGACCTAGGGAGATCTTTTCACTAAGGCCTTGGTAGCGAGAGATTTTAGGCATGTGAAGGATCTAGGGGTTAGATGTATGACATTTTGCAAACAGTAAAGTCTTTGAGTATAAGTGGGAGATTGTTAGGATGTATACTAAAAGCCTTGCTTTTGGTTAAAATACATTTACATTTTAAAAGAGAATTGGAAAATCACACGGTGCATATTAGTATGTGCACAAAATGTCTCATACTTGGCATTGTAGATAGCATGGTGCATGGTGTTGCACAGAAGATCATGTTATCAAGTTCCTTGCAGAAGTATAAGAAAGAGGCTCACGACCGAGATTGAATTGGACAAACCATAGAGATGGTTGTAGTATAATTAGGTGTGATTTGTCTTAACCATAGAATTACACTAGTGCACTTTATGTGCATTGAGTAGGACCAAAAGAGAGGTCATCCAATTTTGTACTGACTTCATAAATTAGATTAGACCTCGGATATATATTATGGAGTATGATCTCTTAATCCCGAAATAATAACGGGCACATATAATTAATTATTATTTCTTTGATTTACCAATGGGCGAGATTTATTCTGATAAATCAATAGGCCCGGTAGATTAGGAAATAATATTAATTATATGGTGTGTTGTTGATTATTGAGAGAATCCGTGTCCTGGTTAGTCGGGATGATGATGCCCCCTTGATGAGCTCAAAAGGATCGTCATGTCAAATCTTGCAAGTGGACTATGGTCCGACATGATGAAAAGGTTGAGTGGTACTAATCAAGGATCAAGAGGATAATTAATTAAAATTATTAGTAATTTAAATTAATTATCTAGCATTCGATATCTTAAACACGGAGAGATGGACGACTCATAATAGGTGGAGTCAATATGAAAATATGGGGGTTGGTGAGGAAGTTCAATGGAATCCTTTAGTGGAATGGATCAGGTTTGGATCCATTAGCGGGCCAAGAACCAACTCCTCCTCATGGTCCCTACCTTAGCCCTATAAATACCCCATAGGAGTCATGATACAGGGAATTAATCAAGAATAATCTTCCAACAAACCAAAACCCAGAACCCTTCTCTTCTCTCTCTCCTAGGGTTGCAGCAACCCTCCTTGGGTCCAGCGGCAATAGGGAGAAGAAGGAGAAGAGAGACAGCGAATCCTCTGAAGGTTCTTCTTCCGCTCTACTCCTCTTTGGCCGAAGCAACCCTTGGGGTGGCTGGATTCGGCGGAGCAAAGGGGAGGAAGCAGTTTTGTGCGCCGCAACAAGGAAGAAGGAGAAGGAGAGGGCAACTTGGGTTTTCATCATCTTCCTTCACTCCATTGCTTCTTCTCCTGTGGTAGGAGTCTCCTTAAGGCCGGAAGCAAGTCTAGCACATCAGGGAGGAGCTTGGTCGCCGGTGGCACAAGTTTGAAAGTTTTCTTTACATATTTGTGGTCGGCGCAAGAAGTAGAAGGAAGAAGGGTAGCTGCGGGTTTGTTGGGGAAGAAGAAGGACTTCTTTCAGCTTCTTCTACCTCTTCTTCATCTTCCTAGCCTTCCTCTCGGTGTTGCCTTGTGGCCGGCCAGACCTTGGAGCTTGAGGTGGCCGGCAGCGTGAGGAGGAGAGGAGGGAAGGTGCTCTCGGCGCAAAGTAACCCTAGCTCTCTAGGGTTTTGTGTTGGTGCTTGGAAGAAGTTTGAAGAAAGGAGATTAATTCAAGGCCTTCAGTGACTCCACGTCTTGGTAGCTCATCGCCCACATGACGTCTAGGAGGGGAGGGACATAAGATAGAAGACTGCGAGGTAAACGACGAGCTATACCTCTCCCTAGTTCCGTCTTTCTTTTGCTATGTTATTGCTTTGATTTTGTCTATCATTGCATGTTGTTAATTAATTATCATAGATTAATTATTTGTTAATTAGTATGATAATTAATTTATGTCATGCACCCCAACAATAAACATAAAAATCGACGATCCATTCATCGTCTTTTCCGCGGTTGATTAATCCGGAAAGTTACAAGGTCTTAACTTTAGTTTTGACTAAGTTATGACTTGGATTAATTGACACGATGACGGGACAGTCGTTTGGGAGATGGGTCTCTATTCAGATTAAATTTTAATCTGTAGACATAGAGAGGTCTCTCATATTCGACCCCGTGATTGTGTGGGAGACTGCCAAGCCATACAAGGGTTTATTCCCAACAATATAACAAAAACTTCATGGCGGATCAATTTAATTAGTTTCAGTTCCTTAAAATTAAGGGTTAGATTATTGTATTAAATAAAAACAATTAAACTTGATGGGGTTAAGTACCCCATGACTGACACATGGACTAAAGAAGCTATGTGGCAAGACCTACCGAGGCTGGATGACTCTCTTTACATGGCGCCTGAGGCCCCCTCGGGAAGGTGGGTTCTCGAGAACACCCCGAGCAAGCATACTTTGGAGACCGACCCGGGAAGACACACGACGGAGATCACCTCAGGAGGGTAAGCGCCCGGGTTGCCAAAAGTCTCCGAGATCACCTCGAGGTAGTGGAGCATGAGGAGCACTCGACCTCAAGTAACGATCCCTCTTTCGTCGAATCTATGGATAATCATCACCTATAATCACGGGATGATCATGACCCATAATGCACGACCATTAACGCCTTCATTATCGCAACGGTCCAGATTTCATGGTGGCGACGACCGTTACAAGGGTTATCCAGTAACCAAAGATCGAGGGGATGTGACGAAGATCGTGGAGACACGTATGACTGCCGCCTCAGGTATAAAAGGTACTCTAACCCCTTCGGTAAGGGAGGACACACTCTCTAACTTAAGCATCTTCTCCTTGCTTTCTTCCATCTCCTATACTGAGGCACTGACTTGAGCGTCAGAGTGGGCTCCGCCGGACAACCTTCGGCGTATTCCCATTAACGCTCTGTTAATCTCGCAGGGTGAGAATTCTTCCTCTAGCGTCAGCATCCGCGTGGGCTGAACCCTGGTGACTAGCCGTCGACGTCAATTCCTTCCGGAATAAGTTTGGCGTCGTTTGTGAGAAACCAGTAAAGCACTAGAAGGAGCACCGATGGCAGAGCCAGCGAGACAATCCATCGTCCTGACGAAAGAAGAACTAGATTGCTTGGTGATCAGCACCATCAAAGGGGCACTCCAACAGCAATGAATGGAGCCAGCCGCTTCACGGCGGGGGGTTTATGGGCAAGAGGAGATCTCAGTGCTCTCCGGAGGTCCTATTAGAGGGGACCCCAACCGTGTTAGGAAGGCTCGCACTCAGCGATGGGGGAACTACCCCCTAATCTCCTTTAGCCCAGAAGATCTGGAGGGCACAGAAGGCCCCCACGAGGATGCCCTGGTAATTCTTGCACGTATCGTAAATTATGAAGTCGAGTGTGTCTTCGTGGATACAGGTAGTTCGGTGAACATCCTGTATAAGGCTGCTCTGGATCAGATGCAGATTGACGAAGATGAACTACTTCCAGTTTCGACCCCGCTCTTCGGCTTTGCCAGATGTCGAGTATAGTCGATAGGACAAGTTGCCCTATCATTGCCGTTGGGCAGCAACACTCTGGAGAGAACTAGGAGGACTCCCTTCCTGGTCTTGGATGCTCCCTTGTCCTACAATGTCATCTTGGGATGTCGGACGCTCAGTATATTCCAGGCTGTGGTCTCTGTCTACCATTAGAAGATTAAATTTCCGGTTGGTGACCAAGTAGCTGAAGTCAAAGGAGACCAGGGGATGTCTCGGCGGTGCTACAGTGGGGGGTCAGATCGTCACTGCACCAGAATCCGAAGTCCTACGAAGTCCTACAAATTGATCTCGCTGACCCACGAGAAGATGAAGGACCTAAAGAAGAACGGAGGGAGGTCGGAAGCGAGGAGGTCCATATTCACGCTCAACAAGAGGGGGGAGTCACGAGGATCGCCACTGATCTTACACCAGATCTTAGAAGCCGTCTCATAGACTGCCTGTAGAGCCATAGAGATGTCTTCGCCTGGGCTGCCGAAGAAATCAAAGGGGTCCCCCCGGCTCTAGCCATGCATCACTTGCATGTCTTCCCTGGAGCCCGACCGGTGAAATAGAGGCGGAGACACTTTGCACCAGAGTAGGACAAGGCTATCCGGGAGGAAGTCAACAAGCTATTAAAGGCCGGGCACATAAGAGAAGTCCAATTCCTAGCCTGGTTAGCTAATGTAGTCCTTGTCCCTAAGCCAGGGGGTAAATGGCGGGTCTGTATTGACTTTCGCGACTTGAACAAGGTCTGCCCTAAATATTGTTACCCCTTGCCTCGAACAGACCGCTTAGTAGACTCTACAGCCGGTTGTGAGTCTATTTCAATGCTGGATGCTTATCAAGGCTACCATCAAGTTCTGCTCACTTCCGAAGACCAGGAGAAAGTCAGCTTTATGACAGCCAACGACACGTATTGCTATAATGTCATGCCTTTCGGATTGCACAACGCTGGGGCAACTTACAAGCGGATGATGAATAAAGTCTTCAGGCATTAGATCAGGAGAAACATCAAAGTGTATGTAGACGACATCCTGGTCAAGACTGACAAGGGAAAGGACATGATCGCTAACTTAGAAGAGGCGTTCACCACCCTGCGGGCCAACAAGCTGAAGTTGAACCCTGCCAAGTACCTATTTGGGGTGAAGAGCGGTCGTTTCTTGGGATACATGGTGATGGAGAGGGGGATCGATGCTAATTCAGAAAAAGTAAAGGCTATTCTGGATATGCCTTCCCCTGGCAACTTCAAGGAAGTGCAGCGGTTGAATGGTAGAATCACGGCCCTATCCAGGTTTATCTCCAAGTCCGCAGATAGGACCCTGCCATTCTTCAATATTCTGAGAAAGGCAGTCAAGTTCAATTGGGATGACCAGTGTGAGAAGGCACTCGCTGACCTGAAGGCCTATCTCGCCGAGCTCACCATCCTCTATAAGCCAGTAGAAGGGGAGACCTTATTTGTCTACTTGTCTGCAGCGGAACAAGCGGTAGGCTTAACACTCATCTGAGAAGAAGGCATGGTGCAATACCCCATATACTTCTTCGGACATCTCCTGAAAGATGTTGAAACGTGATACACTACGATGGAGAAGCTTGCCTATGACCTGGTTTTAATGGCCTGGAGGTTAAGACCTTATTTCTTAGGCATCCTATCGTAGTTCTCACCAATAGCCCGCTTGCCCGGGTCCTCACCAATCCTGAAGCTTCAGGATGGTTGATCAAATGGACTATGGAATTGAGCAAATATGGTATCGAGTACCAGCCTCGCGCCGCTATTAAGGCACAAACTCTCTCGGATTTCATGCTGGAGACTGCCCTCGAGCCCGAGGCCGAAGGAGTCTGGAAGGTCTACGTAGACGGGTCTTCCAACAGCAAACACAGCGGAGTCGGGGTGTTAATGGTCTCCCCTCAGGGGGACACATTACATTTATCCATCCGGCTCCACTTCAAAGCCACCAACAATGAAGCTGAATATGAGGTGATCCTAGCGGGCCTGCAAGCAGCCAAACATATGGGGGCCACTCGGGTCATTGTACACTTGGACTCCCAGCTTGTGGCACAACAAATAAAGGGCGACTTCAAAGTCAGGTGTGAGCGCCTGCAGAAGTATGTAGTCCTCTATGAGCAGTTGGCAACCTCCTTCACGGAGGTTACCTTGCAGAAGATCTCCAGGGCAGACAATGTTAGGGCTGACGAGTTAGTCAAACTAGCTAGCTCCATTTCAACTTGGCAGCTTGGATAAACCCAGTGCCCTGGAAGAGACGGTAGCACAGATTGGGGAAGAAGCAGGAGATCACACCGTAACCGATTGGAGAGATCCATATGTGGAGTTCCTGCATAGTGGGAACGTTCCGAGCATGGACCAAGGATGCCGACTATTCCGACGCTGGGCGGCTTGGTTCACGTTGGTCAGCGATCAACTATACAGGAGGGCCTTCACTCGACCCCTCCTTAAATGTGTCGGACCAAAAGAAACCGACTACATGATGCGGGAAGTACATGAGGGCATCTATGGGAGTCACATTAGGGGAGGTCTCTGTCTAGGAAGATTATCCTAGCAAGATACTTTTGGCCTACTCTCCAAGCCGACGCTCTTAAGTTCATGGTCGGATATGAGGCCTGCCAGAGACTCATCAACCGACCGAACCCTTGTGAGTCTCTTTAGTGTCCTGTCATTCGATCAGTGGGGGATGGACATTGTAGGCCCCTTTCCAATCGGGCCACAGTAGAAGAAGTTTTTGCTGGTCCTCGTCGACTATTTTTCCAAATGGGTGGAAGCTGAACCTCTGACACATATCACGGAGGCTGCTGTGATGAAAATCCTATGGAGGGATATCGTCTGCAGATACGACATCCCCCACAAGCTAGTGTCAGACAATGGAAGGTAGTTTTCTGGGCGCAAGCTCAAAGAATGGTGCGAGGGGTTGGGCATTCGCCAAGCTTTCACAATAGTGGCATACCCGCAGGGCAATGGACAGGCCGAGGTCGTTAACCGCGAAATCCTCAGGGGACTTAAGAAAAAACTAGATCATGTCGGAGGCAACTGGGTTGAGGAACTCCCCAATATCTTGTGGTCCTACCGTACCACTCCACGAGAAGGAACAGGCCAGAGCCCATTTCATCTAGTGTATGGGGCGGAGGCTGTAATCCTGGTGGAAGTGGGGGAGGAGTCCATTCAACGGCAGCTCTATAACAAAGAGGACAATGATCAAGAGTGGCTGATTGACCTAGATCTCGTTTCGGAGGTGCGAGATAAAGCAGCAGCTCGGCTAGAAGTGTATCGACGACAAATGCAGCAAGCCTACAATCGTTGGGTAATCGCCCGCAACTTTGAAGTCGTGTTGGTGCAGGAAGCACCAGATTGAACCTTGTTTTGATATTGGCAAAGGATTCAAAGTTAAGGGTTGTTTGGTATCTAACAATGCTGCTTGAGAGTGCAGGAAACAAAGTCCTAGCGAAGGGCTGCTAGGCACCTGACGATGGGCTGTCAGGAAACCAAGTCCTGGCGAAGGGTTGCTGGGGGAAAACCAAATCCTGGCGAAGGGCTGCTAGGCGAAAACCAAGTCCTGGCGAAGGGTTGCTAGGCAAAAACCAAGTCCTGGCGAAGGGCTGCTGGGCGAAACTCAAGACCTGGCGAAGGGCTGCTGGGCAAAAACCAAGTCCTGGCGAAGGGCTGCTGGGCAAAACTCAAGACCTGGCGAAGGGCTGATGGGCAAAAGTCCAACTGGAGGATCCGGTTGGCACCAGGTAAATTCTCCCGAGAGGAGTAGGTGAGGACGCGTTCCCCTTGAGGGAACATTAGGCGTCGGTTCGACCTAGGGCTCCATTTTGGAGACCAAAGTCAGAACCAAGACAGCTAAGGCTGTATAAAATAATAATATAATTGTTATTTGGACTAACCCTGGATGCAGGATCGAAGGACTGAGTATCTGCAGCTCAGAGAGCCTCAAAGGAGTGAGGCAGAAGCTGAGCAGGGCGCCCCGGACGATCCGGGCGCCCCCAAGGTCAACCCAAGTCGGTAAGAACCTCAACGCGCTTCGCCCCGCTTGTCGCGGGCGCCCCGCGTGTCACGGGCGCCCCCACTGCCAGCTGCTGAAGTGCATCCCTGCGAACGCGCTTCGCCCCGCTTGTTGCGGGCGCCCCACGTGTCGCGGGCGCCCCCATTGCCAGCTGCCGAAGCGCATCCCTGCGAAGCCGAGGAGATGAGGCTTTGACCGGTCAATGCGGGCGCCCCGAGCCATCCGGGCGCCCTGGTCAAACCAGATCCCGAGGATAAGGGGATCAGACGGCGACCGAGCAACAACCGGATCTGCTGCCACGTGGGGGGGCGCCCCCGTCGACCAGGGCTCCCCCAGGCCCTATATAAAGGGCCCTCGACCTCCTTCTTCAGATCATCAATTACTGCGATGCTTCCACGCTCTTCTGCTTCCACGACACGCTCCAGAACTCTGTCAACTCGAGCTGACGACGTCCTGCTGCTCCAACACTTCGATCTACACCGGACGTCGGTAACGAAGAGCTTAATTAAGTTTACTAGGCTGATTCTGTAATACTTTTTATTGTAAACTTTCTCGAACGTATAGAATTGCCCGCAGAAAACGGTCAACGACCGTGGGCCTTGGAGTAGGAGTCGACACAGGCTCCGAACCAAGTAAAACGACCGTGTTAGCATTGTTTTTGTGTCTTATTTCCGCTGCGCACTTACTCTTTTTAAATCCGAATGATTTGCGACATTCACCCCCCCCCTCTCTCGCATTTCTCGATCCAACAAGTCGGAGATAAGGTTTGGAAGAGGATCAAATCAAGCTAGACCCTCAGTGGGACAGACGTTATGCCATCGCCAAAAAGCTCACTAGGGGCAACTACTATTTGGATGATGATAAAGGCAAGGGGCTGGAGAAGCAATGACACACCAACCATCTCCGCCCTTATCGCACTCGGTGAAGTGTTGAGTTGTTTACTTAATTTTTGTATTCATTGTTTGCACTGCCTTTTAGTTCAATAAATAAAAGAGCAAACAAAATATTACTCGAAAAGCGCTGAAACCTTACCTGAAGTAAAACCCTACTACCTCCGCGGTGAGTAGGCTTTGCCTCGGTGTTGCAAATGCCCGGCTAAGAGCTGTAAAATCCTACTACCCCCGCGGTGAGTAGGCTTGGTCTCGATGCTGCAAATGCCCGGCCAAGAGCTGCAAAACCCTACTACCTCCGCGGTGAGTAGGCTTGGCCTCGGTGCTGCAAATGCTCGGCCAAGAGTCGCAAAACCCTACTACCTCTGCGTTGAGTAGGCTTGGCATCAGTGCTGCAAATGCCTAGCCAAGAGCTGCAAAACCCTATTACCTCCACGGTGAGTAGGCTTGGCCTCGGTGCTGCAAATGTCCGGCCAAGAGCTGCAAAACCCTACTACCCCCGCGGTGATTAGGCTTGACCTCGGTGCTGCAAATGCCCGACCAAGAGCTGCAAAACCCTACTACCTTTGCGGTGAGTAGGCTTGGCCTCGGTGCTGTAAATACCCAGCCAAGAGCTGCAAAACCCTACTACCACCGCGGTGAGTAGGCTTGGCATCAATGCTGCAAATGCCCGGCAAGAGCTGCAAAACCCTACTACCCCTGCGGCGAGTAGACTTGGCATCGATGCTGCAAATGTCTGGTCAAGAGCTGCAAAACCCTACTACCTCAGCGGTGAGTAGGCTTAGCCTCAGTGCTGCAAATGCCCGGCCAAGAGCTGCAAAATCTTACTACCTCCGTGGTGAGTAGGCTTGGCCTCGGTGCTGCAAATGCCTGGCCAAGAACTGCAAAATCCTACTACCTCCATGGTGAGTAGGCTTGACCTCGGTGCTGCAAATGCCCGACCTAGAGCTGTAAAACCCTACTACTTCCGCGGTGAGTAGGTTTGGTCCGGCTACTCTGGATGCCAGATCAAGAGTAGTAAAACCCTACCCCCTGCATGGTGAGTAGACTCCTAGTCCCTTCCGACACGGGCCCCGTGCTCCTCGAACTGAAGTGATATCGGGCAACACCCTGGCTCTGTGAGTTAGCGAGAAACACCAGCCGTTCAATTTCTTGGCTCTTCAGGCAAGGACGCAAGAGACATAAGGGGAAAAGAAGGAGAAAAACTCAAGGCAGTGGGCCAAAAAAGGTTTTTGCATTACTCAGGATAATTGCATGTCTAGCACATACGAAAGAATGAAAAAGTTGCCGAAGATAAAAAAGATAAAATAATTGTGAGGCCTTGGTCCGGGAAGAGCCTTATATTCCTGCTCTTCGGGCGAGAGCTCGTTCCAAACTTGGCCGATGTTCAAGGCACTTAGGTCGGCGTCTAGTTTTAGCAGTTGGGCCTTCTTCAATTGGTTGATGAAAGCATTGAAGCCCTATTTTGGGCGCTTCAATACCTGCCCGGCCAAGATGTCGCCAAACTCGTCAGACTGCAGGAATTTGGCCTTGAACTCCGCCTTAGCCTTGGACAGTTGGGATGCATGGTCAACCTTTTGCTTCTCTAGCTCAGCCTCAACCTCCTTCTTGGCAGTTTTCAATTCTGCCACCTCCCAGGACAGGCGATCATGGGCCCCCTAGTGTCTCCTGGAGTTTCTGGGAGGTGGTCGAAGCCTTGTCCTGGGCTCGAGTGATCCTCTCCTGAAGGTCGGAGGCATAGGAGACTGCTAGCTCTAGGTCATATTCTTTTAGAGATAGCTAGTGTTCTTGTTAGTTATTCTTATCCTCCAGAGCCTTTGTGGAGGATTCCAAGAGCTGGACACGAGCAGACAACTCCTCCTTCTGAGCTTGGAGTTGCTCCTGCTCCTGGGTCACTTTCTGCAAGTCCTCGGAAAGGGCCTGGTTCTACTCCGTATGGGTGTGCTCTCGGAGACGGTAGCCGTGCATAATCTCCTCCGAGGCTAGCAGGGTGTCGAGGCAGTGCTCGACCTTCACCCTTAGAGCACTGCTGACCTCCAGCTGTAGGAGGCCCGCCTCGCGGGAACGACTGACCTCTACCTCTGATGCCGACAATCGTTGGAGGAGGTCCTAAGTAACCCCTCAGGAGCACAGCAATCGGTTGGTAGCAGCACAATTAGAGGTGACCTTCCATGCAAAAGAATAGTTAAAAACAGACAAAACAGTAGAAGCCAAAAGAAGAAAGATAAAAGTAATTACCGTCAGCAGGGATTGGTGCAGCATACCCAGGTACCTGGCTGATGCAGCCGACCTTAGGAGATGAGCAGGAGGGGGGAGAATTGCCATGGTATCCCCCACCGATGGGCTAGGGAGGCTCCGGGGGTCAGAGATGTCTTCCTCTGAGCTAGACACCCCCTGCTGCTTGTCACTCTTGGGAGGAGTGGTCTTTATTTTTATTGACTGAGAACCCCTGGCAGCCGTCTTCTTCACCGAGGGGGTTTTCCAATGGGGCCAAGGCACGACGGGCAACACTTCTTTGCCTCGCTGGATGGCAGGAGGTTCGGCCACGACGGCTGGGATAGTAGCGGCCAGTTCCGTGGAATCCTCATGGGGACAGGAGGGCATTGGCCGAATGCTCTGGGACAAGGGCACCTTGTCCTCTTCATCAGCGGTTGGTGGAAGCTCTTAGGGCGAGAGTATCCTCAACCTCTTCAAAGGAGCTTGCTTAGAGACAAGTCATTTTCTCTATTTCTTTTCGGGGGTCAGGGGTAGCTGCTGCTCATCAGGGAGCGTAGGGGCGGACTCCCCATCTCTCACCGGGATGGGGGGGGATGGATAATCTTCTTCAGCTAGGGCAGGCTGCTCAACCGCCCCTAGGACCTCTAGTGGGTCCTGGACTTCTGGATCTTCCGATGGTTTGACTGCTTCCTCACAACCCTCGGCTGGGATGCCCACAGGCGTAGAAGGAATTGGAGCAGGAATCATGGCCTGCTCGTTAGCATGCTCCCACTTCAGGAGCCAGTTGATAACTCAAGAGATCATGATGTTGTATGCGAAATAGAAACAAAAAGGTATCAGTTAGAATTAACAAGGATACTTACAAGACCAAACAGAACTTACGGAGATTGGAACTAAGGCGCGTGACTTTCGGGCTGAGGTTGGCCCGATAGAGGAGTTTTTCGCATTGCACCAGTTGAAGGCCATGAAACTCCATCCCTGCTAGGATACCCCTAGCCCTCTGGTATCCTGTGTCTTGCTGGAAGTTGTCGAGGTCCGGGATGGGCAGCAGGCTCTCCGTCCAGTGGATATGACTGAAAGGATGCTCAGGGAGTTGGATATAGAAGAAACGTTCTTTCCATCCCTTATGGGAGGAAGGAAGACCTCCTAGAAACTTATGGCCAGTACGGGCGGTAAAGCCAAATGCCCCTCACGAACCAACCGGGACAAAGAAAAATTAGAAGAATCGTGGGTCAAAGGGAGGTTGAAAAGTTTGGAGAGGACAAACGCCCCGCTCATCTGGGCAAAAGCGTTTGGAGCCAGATGGTGAAGAGGTATGTTGAAATAGGTAGCGACATTCATGAAAAAGGGGGGAATAGGGAAACGAAGCCCGAATTCTACCTGCCCTAAGAAGAAGGTGAAAAAACCCGCAGGAGTCTCTACAGGTGATTGACCTAAGACCGGAACTCGCACCTCCTAGTCCTCTGGAATACCATATCTCTGGTAGACGGCCTGGAGGGATTCTAATCTAACCCTAGAAGAGATGGTGTCATACCACTCTGGATGATAGGTTGGTTCCTCTAAGGAATCTTTGCCCTCGCCTCGGGTCTTCTTCTTCCTCACTACTGGACCCATGGAGATGAAGGAGAGAAGAGAACAGAAAGAGACTTACACTTGGGGATTGCAGCAGCGAGACGAACAACACTGAGCGAAGATGTTTGCAAACAGATAACGCAAGAAGGCAGAAGGGTGTCATTGCACCCGCTTTTATAGGAAGAGGTTGCCCGCCTGTAAGTAATAGGGAGGTAGCACGTCAATGGGGCTGATGGGGTATACCGAGGAGCCACCATCCTTTACTGGCATTGCCTTGTAAGGTCGGCGGCGCGAATCAGTGGGAGATCGTCGCACAGAGAATGACGGAGGACGTGACAAGGCTGTTGGAACCCGAATGGCTAGAGAGAGGGGGGAGGTGAATATAGCCAAACACTTGGACTTTAGGCACTTATCGAATTCTGCACTCAAACTTATCAGTAGCACAGCGGAAGAATCAATGGAAACAAAGAAGTGCAGAAAACAAAAACAGAAAACGAAGGGAAACAAACACAACTAGCAAGATCGTTAACAAGGAGGGTTTACAAGGTTCGGAGATAACTTGCCCCTACTCCTTGGCGTGCTCTTAAGGTGGGCGATCCCTTGATCATCGGCAGATCAAGCCCCGGTTAACACCGAATAGAAAGTAACCTTCTTCTCGGTGGAGAAACCTCTCCACAGCGTTTCAATCACAGATATAGGTTTAAGCACAATGAAACACAAGAAAGATCTTACTTAACACTTAGCAAAGACAAGAACACAGCAAGCTCCCTCAGAGCTAAGACTTTTCACCTAGCCCTCCAAGCTAAGACTTTTCACCTAGCCCTCCAAGCTAGGACTTTTCACCCAACTCTTCCGAATTAGGACTTTTCAATAATAGCCCTACAAGCTATGATTTTCCACACCTAACCCTCCAGGTTAGGATTTTCCAATACCTAGCCCTCCAAGCTAGGATTTCCCATACCCTGCCTGATCCCCGATCAGGACTTAATCATAATCATCATAATCATCAACCTAAACTAAAATCGGTGTCAACACCAAAACAACAATCAGGGTCAGACTGCATCAACAATCTCCCCCTTTTTGTTGTTTGACAATCCGATTTTAAGTTTAGGGATTCTCAATCAATTTCTCAACTTTCAGAATCATAGGGGAATCAAGATCCTCCCCCTACAATATAATCATCCTAAACTTAACCAACCAACACTCTCCCCCTTTGTCGAACACCAAAAAGGGTCTAGAGGGGTTGTTAAGTTTAACCATACTCCCCCTTAATCCTAGAGGTATCCCAAAACAATAAAGATTTGATTGTAATTTTGGAACACATATGACATCATGTGAAAAGATAGATCAAGATATAGCATTCACATGCAGCATATAAACATGACATCATAAGCATAATCATGACAATGTAGCAAACATGCAGATAAATTGTTCGATGTAAGTAAATTCAGTAAAGTTAATATCATGCTATAACAGACAAAAATCAAGTCGGACACATCCGTCAAATAGAGCAGTCAATCGTCAACTGGATCATCGTCTGAATCATCAATGTATATGATATCCCCTGGTGAAATGCCACTGGGGGACGCACCATCTGGAAATGTATGATGATACCACTCCTCATACCATGTGTCCTGTAGTGAGGTGATCTCAGAGAGGTTGGATGCTAGAGCATCTAGACGGCGATCAAAAGACTGAAACTCTGAGCGGACCTCCTGTCGCCAGAGCTCGGAGATATGCAACTCGCGCTCCATCATCCGCTCTAGCTCCACAACCTGCCAGCGGAGGTCAGGAGCTCACTCATCATAATCTGCAGCATCATCTGGTGGCTCCGGATCATGGGCTGCTCTCGGTAGCTCCCCTCCATGTCTCCTATCCTTCCACCTTAGCCCTTGTGGCCCAACAACAATGTTGGACTGAGCGAGCATGCGACGATCCAGGCGGCAGTCCTGTCGAATCATGGGCACAATACGGCCCTGTGAAACATCGATACCCACTGACTCAAGCCAAGCCGTAATGATATGGCCAAATGCCATGTGAACTGTCTGGCCGTACCTCAGACTATGGACTATGATGGAGAAATAGATGGATGGCACGATATCAAAGTCTAACTGCCGATGCATCCCATAGAGCATCAAGCAGTGGAATGGATGAATCTCATCGAGGTGCTTTGTTGTAGTAGGAAGGAGACAGTTGGTGATGATCTTAAACAAGACATAATCAATGGAGGAAAGTTGGAGAGCAGGAAATGTGGGAAAATCACAGGCGCGCACCGGAACCCCTTGGCCTGGGATGGCCTAGAAAGTGCTCATGGATAGAGTCAGGAGTGACTCCACCAAAGGGAACTGGTAAGGGATCCGGAAGGTAAGGATAGAACGAAAAGGCATTCTCGGACCGGCGACATCCAAGAAAGGTAGTGAAAGCAGACAGAGTAAAGTCAAGGTCAACGCTAGCGACACGGGTCCTCCACCCCGTGCCCTCTCCACTAACCATATTATTATAGAATTCAGAGACCAAATCAAAGTTTATTGGCCTCTCTAAGAAAAGGATGGGTTGAAGCTCATAGTATTCAATAATTTGTCGTATCGTTGGACAATGTTCGTAGATAAATGTTTGGTCTACTGTCCGACATGGCATGAGTTTGAAATTGTGCCATTGGAAGTTTAGAGCCAAAGTAATATTCTGAAATCTAGTATATGGAGGTGGTGGAGGCCTTGAGAGAGGGGTAGATGATGAAGGGGCTTTCCCCTTTGAGCTGCCCTCAACGGCTTCTTTACCCTTAGATGATTTTCTAGAGATTGGAATAGATCATGACACAAGATTAAAGATTGATCAAAAGACAAGGTAAGATTAAAGGAACACAGTTTAGTCAGAGACACAAGGTAGACATGATCATAAGAACACAATTCAATCATAAGGTAGAATTGATCAAGGGTAAGATATGGCACAGATGGGTCACGACCAAAAACAAGAGGTCACGGCACAACAAGAAAATAAAGACCATGATTAGCACAAAAACATATATTATGAACTGATTTGCAAGAAAAACTAAGTCAAAAACTCACTTTGGTGCCATTGGTGAAGTTCTTGAAGTCTGGAAGGGAAAAAGGCTTGCGCAGGAGAAGCTTTCGGCGCAAGAGATGATCGCAAAGCCCTTCAGCGAGAGAGAAAACCGCAGGAAGAAGACAGAGCTCGTAAGAACCCTCTTAGAACCGCACACGCGCACTCGCAAGAGGAAG
>JAGFNQ010002701.1:0-56517 GCA_024364735.1 Boesenbergia rotunda
CCCCATCACAGCGGTCGCTCGAATCATCTCTTGGTCGGAGTTGAGCCCAGATCGACAAAGCCCTAGTTATCTTCATCCTTTGTCATCCGGCGGTCGGTGTCTTCCTTCCCCATTCTAGACGACGGACACTAGGGGGAACCATGGGAAGGTAAGCCTAGCCTACCTTCTGTTCTACTTTGATTTCCACCAGCCAGTGAGTTGGGGCGATGGGGGTTCTTGACCATAGCTGTGGGGCTTCGATGGATAGGGTTCCGGCAAAAAGGGACGAAGCTGAGATCTGAGGACAAAGCTGGGTACCAATCGTTGATACCAGGCGACTCGATTCCGGCTAGATTGGCTAGACCTTGTGGGTGTGCGATTTCATCTCAGAGCTTGGGCTGGAGCTCAACCGCGGGATTGGCACGGGCAGCTCAGGTAACAATTAATCTGTATTCCCTGTCGATTGGAGGTTTTGCCATTAAAACTCTGCCAAATCAGGGTCGTTCTGATTGTTGTGTATCCCTGATAGATTACTGATCAGTTCGGTAGTTGGCAGATGAGTTTGTGTCATGCTATTACTTAGGTTATATTATTCCTGCTTAGAATGTGCCGTCTAACACCTTGCTATGGCTTTGTTGGAATGTTGGACACAGATTCGTGAGGAAGCATAACCCTGTTGATCCTTGCCCAGTTTCATCACTGTGGGTGTTCTGAAAGTCTGCAATTGGACTTGGGATACGTGGTAAGCTGATTGGATTAGTGGTTATGTTAGTTGCTGATAAATTAGGGATTAAGCAATAATAAAGGATGTGTTAGCTTATTCTGTAATGATGATATGTGCAAGCCCTATAACGATGCTCCTGTTTTGGAATTTATGGAGGCAGTTGGTGTGTCTAACCTGGGTCAATTGGAGGGAATTAGGTTTCACTAGAAATAAGGAGATAATATGCGACGCAAATCATTTAACTACATGGTTAATTAAATGATTATGAATAACTTAGAAATTTGAACCTAATCTTAATTACGCTGAGTAATTAGAAACCTTTCATTTAATTAGAGGTAATTAAATGGAAAGGGAACTATTAGGTTAACCCTAGGTTGGGTTAGAGAGTAATTAGCTAATTATCTTTCTATAACTAGCTGATTCAATATGTCCTTGAAACAGGGACTTGATTTGGATTATTGTTGCGGATTATTGACGGGTGGTTTTTCCGGCTTGATACGGACTTATACACTTTTGGAGGCGGGTACCCTTTGACTTATCTATTTTGATATTGTCATGTTGTTATGCATAGATTGTTATAGATAGCAGTAAGATTTTTATGCTATCCTGGTTTATTATGTTGTTCTGGATACTTGTTGTTTATCCCTGAGTTATTATGCTGTTAGTTCCTTACAGTCTCAGGTATTGTCATATCTATATGTATGTTTAGAGATAGTGATGTATCTCCTGCACTTGACCTTGAGGGATCTGTATGTTTCGGCCAGTATGTTAGTGATATGAGAGAAGTGTCCTAAGGCAATCGCCTTATGATTGTAAAACATTTATATTAATAAATGATAATTCACTATTTGAGTATACATGCTTGTGTATTTGATTGGGATCTTAAACTCATCTACTGAATGTCCGCAATACAACTCACAGCATAAGAGAATTGTAATGAGATCACAACTAGTGATTATCTCTAAATGCGCAAATGTGAAGTATTGAAAATATCCCTAGTCGATGAATTGATAAATACGGACATTATCAATTCTGTTGAGACTAGCATGGGTTATTCTCTATTCAGCCGATTCTCACTGGCTGGTGACATTGGGATGTCCGGAGATAAACATGGATGCTAGTTAAGGGAACTAGTTCATTGGAGTGACTAGCTGTAAGACTTCATATGGGAATCTACATGTAGATATGTCAATGAAGATCTTACTGCGGCTTAAGTGCGATGTTCCTTTGACTTGCGGTGTTCAAGTCATCTTGGTCATGGAGACTTATACTTTGACATCTTAAGCAAGCATCTCCAAGGAGGTGTGGACCCAGGATGATCGGGTATAAGCCGAAGTGCCCGAAGATGTTTGAACAGCCTACAAAGGATTCACCACTCTTGCGAGGAGATGTATACCCAGGCCTATCGTCGGATTGTTACTCAAAGCCTCTGGCCAGAGCATATCATGTTTAGAGTGAGAGTCTCTAAAATACATGAGAGTAATTAGAAATCCAAAGGACGAGTAAGACATTACTTGGGCTAGGTGTGACGTAGTCAGCCTAGTGGGGACTGACACCATGACCGTGTCCTGAACCAAGTGGGTATAAGGTGGTGAAGGGAATGGGGCACGATTCATTAGAGCTGCTGAAGGGTTTCAGAATAATTTCTTCTGAGGTCAAACCGTTGATCTTTCGATTAATTGGGGATCATGATGTACTACTAGGTGCCACTCATGATCGTTCTATAATTAGTTAATTATAGACGGCCAACATAAATCGAAAGCCTATTTAGTCACACGCACTACGAGTAATCCGAGGGATTTAAAACGAGTTGAAAATTGGATTTTCCGATCAAGAGAAATAAGTCGAATCTGAGTTAATCAGAGGCGCAATGGAAACTAAAATGGCTAAGTCTTTTGAAGGCTTTTTGGGCGAATTAAATGAGTTTAATTCGCGATCGGTTCGGGTCGGTTTTGGCCGGCCAAAGAGGGTATTAACCCTCCTTGTGGTGGCCGGCCATTAAAGGGAATTAAATCAATTTATTTGGTTTAATTAATAAGATAAATCAAGCACGATTTATTTTATGAATTATGGATAAATAAATTTGTATAAAGAAATTTATATAAATAAATTTATAGAAATTTATTCTTTTATGGAAGATTAAAATAATCCATGAATTGGGTTTATTTTAATTTTATAAAATCAATTATGAATTGATTTTTCCATAATAAGAAAGTTTATAAATTTCTTATAAAATTTATTCCATAATTTAAAGAGAAGAAGAATTAGTTTTTATTATAAATTAGTTTATAATAAAGACTTGGTTTAAACGGAATTAATTCATAAGAATTTATAGGATAAATTTCTTATGATAAATAATTAGTTTTATTATAAAGTTAGTTATAATAAAATTCATAAGAAAATTTATAGAATAAATTTCTTATGATAACTAATTTGTTTTATTATAAATGGTTATAATAAGACTAGGCTTAAACGGAATAAGCAATAAGAAAATTTATAAGATAAATTTCTTATAACTAATTCCGTTAATTCGGTTTAGAGGGAGACTTAGCAAAGGAGTTGCTACTATATAAAGGAACCAAAGGCTAGCCCTTAATTCCAATTCAAGTAATTGAATCATAGAGCTCTCCCTCTCTCTCTTAATCTCTTCTCTTCTCCCTCTCCCTCTCTTGCCTAGGGCCGGCGCCCACTTGGAGCCTAGGGCCGGCGCCCACTTGGTGACTTAGGGCCGGCGCAACTCCTCCCTTAGTTGAGGTTGGCGTGAGCTTCAAGAAGAAGAAGGAGAACCCGAACGCGAAGAAGAAGAAGCGGATAGCGATTCCTCTCTTCCCGGAATTTGATTCCGTTACTTCGTTGGTTAGTTTTTCATTATTTTCTCTTATCCTTCTAGTTGTGCCTTCCGAGAATCTAGTAGTTCTCGTCGGCACAAAACTCGTGACTTTGCGAAGTCATCCCGAAGAGAACTCGGCGTGGACGCGAATAGAGGCGAAGCTTCCAAGGGACGCTACGGTTGGATCTCGTCCCTTTTCTTCGAGTTACGAAAGGTACAAAGTAAATTAGTTTACTTTTTCGCAAACTTTTATTTTATGATTATGTCGATACACTATAAGGTTGCATGCTAGATACGAAGTTAAAATAATTTAGGAAATTATTTTATGCAAACTCTTCCGCTGCACGTAAAAATTTTAAATTTTACGAACTCGTATCCTTGTCGACATGCACCCGGTCCCAACAGTGGTATCAGAGCCGGTTAGTGTTCGACTTAATCAAATAATTGTTTTGTGGAAAACTTTGTCATGATCTCAATTTCGGAAAAAATTTTCAATTATGGAAACTTTCAAATTATAATAAATTTTAGATTTAGGAATTTCAAAGTTTGGAAATCCTCATGAAATTTCGCAAACGTTTGAAATTTTCTATTTTCTGAAATTTTATAATAATTTCGAAACTTCCCATCTTTGGAAACTTTCCAATTTTGGAAATTTTTCTATTTTAGAAATTTTCCAATTTTGGAAATATGTAAGTTTCCTTTGTACCAGAAACTTACAATTATTCTGAAAATCAATTTTCGAAATCTCGCAATTTTGGGCACTTTCTTTTAAGAAAGTCTAGACAAATTCATGGACAGTTAATTGACAATTAAATTTGAATTGGTTTTTAAATTGACAACAAAATTCTTTATTTTGGATTGAGCCTCGGGGAGCCGTCCAATTTAAAGTTAGTTGTTGTAATTTAATTTCCCAATTTTAATTGAAATTGTCATGTTTGATTGGATTGAGCCTCGGGGAGCCGTCCAATTGGATTTACAACACATTACTTTTCTTTGGGTATCTGAGCCTCGGGGAGCCACCCTTAGAAAACAATTTGTTGTAATTAATTAAATCCATGAATAAAATATGTTTAAGAGGTGATGCTCTTACATATTGTTGTCTCCAAAATTAATTAGGAAAATGGTTTCCTATAGAGTTTCTTAAATGAGATTTTCATGAAAATAATATGTAGTTGAATTAAGGGATTTGTCTCTTAATTTAACAAGATTTGATTTAGAGAAATCAAAGTCTTGAACATATTATTTCCGAAATTAATTATGACAATTTAGGAAATTGTTTCCCAAAACAATTCCTTTAATAAAGTATGAAATTATATTAGGAAATCCGGTTCCTAATTTAATTCATGAGACTTGATAAATTAAGTCACATACATACTTTATTAAGGAAATCGTTAGTCATGACATAATTTTATGTCATGAATGTGCTTAAAAGAATGAGACCCAAAACCCCTTACAAAATATTAAGGCCTACACCTTCCATTAATATGGTTAGAATCGGAGTTTTGTTTCTCGCTTGGGTTGATGGACACATCCATGCCCGACTTGAACCTCAACATGTTCAAACCATGGAATTAGTTTATGAATAATATAGTTCGAGTCAGAGGTCAATCATTAGTTTTGGTTGTTGGACACATCCAAGCCTGACTAAGCGGTTGAATGAGCTCCAACCATATTAAAACTATTTCTTGATTAATGGGTCAGCCTTAAGCTTGGAGCATCGATTTGTTGTGCCACAGCCAAGGTCGATGTAAAGAGAGGTGCAGTTGGGTGTTATGTATAATGATACATACTTGTTAATGAGTTAACAACCCAATGTTTTATGCAAACATTCAATTAGTTGATAGCATAATGTGATAGTTACATATATGTGATGTGTAATCGGTATAATTACCTACCTTCATAGCTAAGAAGAACTTGATGGCCACAGCCATGGTTGTTCTTATCTATGGTTGGATATCAACCTATTTGGAGATGTTCCTACGATCTCCCGAATTGATAATAAGGGTGAATCAATTCGTAAAATAAATAGGATTTAATTTATGTATGTTGATACATTCTTTAATAAATCTTCTCACATAATCTCAATTTGTATTTCTAGGATAATCACTCGATCATGTCTTCCCTAAACTTGCGTTCCATTTGGACACCAATAAATTAACTGGGCCTAACTTCATAGACTGGCTTCGAAACCTGAGGATAGTCCTTAAGGCAGAAAAGCCTGCTTGTGTCCTTGAAGATCAACTTCCCAAACGTCCTTCTGAAAATGCAACTCCAGACCAGTTTCCTGAGTTGCTCAACCTGCTGAAGACTATAGAGCCTTCTGTAAAGCAGGATCAGAAGACGATACTGTTAGTTGGTTCCTCAAAGAAAGGTTCTAAGAGGAAGGCCAAAGAACAGAATAAGGGAAAGAAGAAAAAGGCTAAAAAGACTGAAAAGAAACCAAAAGGCACTTGCCATCATTGTGGCAAGGAGGGTCACTGGCAAAGAAACTGCAAGATTTATCTTGAGTCCTTGAAAGAGAAGGCATCCGATGCCCCATCCTCTTCAAGTATCTTCGTTATTGAATGTCACTCTATTTCCTCAAACACATGGGTACTTGATACTGGGTGTAGCTCACATATATGTAATGACATACAAGGGCTAAGGAATAGAAGAAGACTCGTCAAAGGAGAAGCGAATTTGCGAGTTGGAAACGGAGCAAAGATTGCTGCTGTTGCCATCGGAACATATTTGCTAAAGCTCCCCACTGGACGTGTCTTAGAATTGGATAATTGCTATTTCGTTCCTTCGTTGATAAAGAACATTGTATCTATTTCATGTTTGAATGAAAAGGGTTATCATTTAACTTTTAGTAACAATTGTTGTTACATAACTTTAAATGGCGTTCTTTATGGGAATGGAACTTTGTGCAATGGCATCTACACGTTAGATTTATCCAGTGACGTTTTCAATATCGAAGTTAGCAACAAACGTGCTCGAATAGATAATCGAATAGACTCCTACACTTGGCATTGTCGTCTTGGCCATGTAAGTAAGAAACGCATGACCGAATTACACCGATGTGGAATTTTGGAATCATTTGAACCCGGTTCATTTGATACATGCGAATCATGCTTAAAAGGCAAGATGACCAAATTACCCTTTACCGGAAAAGGTAATCCAGTGGGAGAGTTGCTTGGTCTAATACATACCGATGTATGTGGACCAATGTCAACTCCAGCACAAGGAGGCTATAACTACTTCATCACCTTTATCGATGATCACTCACGATTGGGTATGTGTTCTTGATGAAACACAAATCTGAAGCTTTGATAAATTCAAAGAGTTCAGAAATGAAGTAGAGAAACAGCTTGGCAAAAGTATTAAAATACTTCGATCCGATCGGGGTGGTGAATACTTAAGTCAAGAGTTTCAAGATTATCTAAGGGACAATGGGATATTATCCCAATGGACTCCGCCATATACACCACAGCATAATGGTGTATCTGAGAGGCGAACCGAACCTTGATGGACATGGTTAGGTCGATGATGAATCATGCAACTCTTCCAAAATCCTTTTGGGGTTATGCACTTAAGACAGCTGTTTATTTATTAAACAGAGTCCCGACCAAGGTAGTCTCTACTACTCCATATGAGATTTGGAATAGTAAGAAACCTCACTTAACTCACCTTAAGATATGGGGTTGTCCTGCTTACGTGAAGCGGGTTGTATCAGACAAATTGGATGCTAAGTCTGATAAATGTCTATTTATTGGATACCCTAAGGAAACGAAGGGTTACCAATTCTATCATCCCTTGGAACAAAAGGTGTTTGTTTCAAGGCATGCTGTATTTCTAGAAAAAGAATTTCTTTTACAAGAAAACAGTGGGAGTGGCTTTGAACTTGATGAAGTTCAAGAAACTCCAATAGACATTACAGAGACACCGAGTCTAGGCCCACAACCGATAATTCATAATGATGAGCTATCAGTTGAACCTAAAACTACACCACCTCTTCGTAGGTCTGATAGGACACGCAACATTCCAGAGAGATACGGATTTCTCGTAAGTGAATCGAACGACGTGTTGCTCATTGGCGATGACGAACCTATCAGTTATGAAGATGTTCTGAAAAGTTCAGAAAGGGACAAATGGCTTGAAGCCATGAAGTCGGAAATGGATTCCATGTACGAAAATCAAGTATGGGACTTGGTTAACCCACCTGAAGGGATTAAACCCATAGGGTGCAAGTGGGTTTTCAAGAAGAAAACCGACATGGAAGGTAATGTTGTTACCTTTAAGGCTAGATTAGTGGCAAAAGGATATCGTCAGAAACAAGGAATTGATTATGACGAAACCTATTCGCCAGTAGCTATGCTTAAATCCATTCGGATGCTCCTAGCCATAGCAGCTCATTATGATTATGAGATTTGGCAAATGGATGTGAAAACAGCTTTCCTTAACGGAAACCTGCTTGAGGACGTATACATGATACAGCCTGAAGGTTTCACATCGGTTGATAAAACCAAGGTATGCAAGCTTCGACGATCCATATATGGACTGAAGCAAGCATCTAGGAGCTGGAACATCCGTTTTGATGAGACAATCAAAAAGTTTGATTTCTCACAAAATCCTGACGAACCCTGTGTGTACAAGAAGGTTAGTGGGAGTGCAGTCGTATTCCTAGTATTATATGTCGACGACATCTTACTTATAGGAAACGATATTTCAGTCTTACAGACAGTTAAAATTTGGTTATCCAAAACTTTCTCCATGAAAGACCTGGGAGAAGCAACCTATATCCTTGGGATTAGAATCTATAGAGATAGATCAAAACGGTTGCTCGGTCTTTCGCAGTCTACATATATAGACCGAGTGCTAAAAAGGTTTAGCATGTCGGAATCCAAGAAAGGTTACCTTCCCATTAGGCATGGGATCAACCTTTCAAAGTCTATGTGTCCGCGCACAGAAGACGAGAGGATTTGCATGAATAAGATTCCCTATGCATCCGCGATAGGATCTATCATGTATGCTATGTTATGTACTAGGCCTGATGTATCGTATGCTTTGAGCGTCACAAGCAGATACCAGTCGGATCCAGGAATGGATCACTGGGCGGCTGTTAAGACAATCCTTAAGTACTTAAGAAGAACTAAGGATGTGTTCCTAATATATGGAGAAGGAGATTTGGTAATACGTGGGTATACAGATGCCAGTTTCCAGACAGATAAGGATGACTCCAAATCGCAGTCTGGATACGTATTTACTTTGAATGGAGGCGCAGTAAGTTGGAAAAGTTCCAAACAAGACACGTAGCGGATTCCACCACGGAAGCGGAATATATCGCAGCTTCGGAAGCAGCAAAGGAAGCAGTCTGGATCAAGAAGTTCGTCTCGAACTTGGCGTGGTTCCAACCATTGATGATGCAGTGCCGGTTTACTGCGACAACAATGGAGCTATTGCACAAGCAAAGGAACCAAGGTCTCATCAGCGATCCAAACACGTGCTTCGCCGCTATCATCTGATCAGAGAGATTATAAGTAGGAATGACATACAAATTGAGAGAGTTCCCACTGAAAGGAATATAGCGGATCCTTTAACTAAGACCTTGCCTCAAAGCAAGTTTGAGGGTCATGTTAGAGCCTGTGGTATTGGATACCGTAGCGATTGGCATTAGGCCAAGTGGGAGTTTGTTAGTGATATGAGAGAAGTGTCCTAAGGCAATCGCCTTATGATTGTAAAACATTTATATTAATAAATGATAATTCACTATTTGAGTATACATGCTTGTGTATTTGATTGGGATCTTAAACTCATCTACTGAATGTCCGCAATACAACTCACAGTATAAGAGAAATTGTGATGAGATCACAACTAGTGATTATCTCTAAATGCGCAAATGTGAAGTATTGAAAATATCCCTAGTCGATGAATTGATAAATACGGACATTATCAATTCTGTTGAGACTAGCATGGGTTATTCTCTATTCAGCGATTCTCACTGGCTGGTGACATTGGGATGTCCGGAGATAAACATGGATGCTAGTTAAGGGAACTAGTTCATTGGAGTGACTAGCTGTAAGACTTCATATGGGAATCTACATGTAGATATGTCAATGAAGATCTTACTGCGGCTTAAGTGCGATGTTCCTTTGACTTGCGGTGTTCAAGTCATCTTGGTCATGGAGACTTATACTTTGACATCTTAAGCAAGCATCTCCAAGGAGGTGTGGACCCAGGATGATCGGGTATAAGCCGAAGTGCCCGAAGATGTTTGAGCAGCCTACAAAGGATTCACCACTCCTTGCGAGGAGATGTATACCCAGGCCTATCGTCGGATTGTTACTCAAAGCCTCTGGCCAGAGCATATCATGTTTAGAGTGAGAGTCTCTAAAATACATGAGAGTAATTAGAAATCCAAAGGACGAGTAAGACATTACTTGGGCTAGGTGTGACATAGTCAGCCTAGTGGGGACTGACACCATAGACCGTGTCCTGAACCAAGTAGGTATAAGGTGGTGAAGGGAATGGGGCACGATTCATTAGAGCTGCTGAAGGGTTTCAGAATAATTTCTTCTGAGGTCAAACCGTTGATCTTTCGATTAATTGAGGATCATGATGTACTACTAGGTGCCACTCATGATCGTTCTATAATTAGTTAATTATAGACGGCCAACATAAATCGAAAGCCTATTTAGTCACACGCACTACGAGTAATCCGAGAGATTTAAAACGAGTTGAAAATTGGATTTTCCGATCAAGAGAAATAAGTCGAATCTGAGTTAATCAGAGGCGCAATGGAAACTAAAATGGCTAAGTCTTTTGAAGGCTTTTTGGGCGAATTAAATGAGTTTAATTCGCTATCGATTCGGGTCGGTTTTGGCCGGCCAAAGAGGGTATTAACCCTCCTTATGGTGGCCGGCCATTAAAGGGAATTAAATCAATTTATTTGGTTTAATTAATAAGATAAATCAAGCACGATTTATTTTATGAATTATGGATAAATAAATTTGTATAAAGAAATTTATATAAATAAATTTATAGAAATTTATTCTTTTATGGAAGATTAAAATAATCCATAAATTGGGTTTATTTTAATTTTATAAAATCAATTATGAATTGATTTTTCCATAATAAGAAAGTTTATAAATTTCTTATAAAATTTATTCCATAATTTAAAGAGAAGAAGAATTAGTTTTATTATAAATTAGTTTATAATAAAGACTTGGTTTAAACGAAATTAATTCATAAGAATTTATAGGATAAATTTCTTATGATAAATAATTAGTTTTATTATAAAGTTAGTTATAATAAAATTCATAAGAAAATTTATAGAATAAATTTCTTATGATAACTAATTTGTTTTATTATAAATGGTTATAATAAGACTAGGCTTAAACGGAATAAGCAATAAGAAAATTTATAAGATAAATTTCTTATAACTAATTCCGTTAATTCGGTTTAGAGGGAGACTTAGCAAAGGAGTTGCTACTATATAAAGGAACCAAAGGCTAGCCCTTAATTCCAATTCAAGTAATTGAATCATAGAGCTCTCCCTCTCTCTCTTAATCTCTTCTCTTCTCCCTCTCCCTCTCTTGCCTAGGGCCGGCGCCCACTTGGAGCCTAGGGCCGGCGCCCACTTGGTGACTTAGGGCCGGCGCAACTCCTCCCTTAGTTGAGGTTGGCGTGAGCTTCAAGAAGAAAAAGGAGAACCCGAACGTGAAGAAGAAGAAGCGGATAGCGATTCCTCTCTTCCCGGAATTTGATTCCGTTACTTCGTTGGTTAGTTTTTCATTATTTTCTCTTATCCTTCTAGTTGTGCCTTCCGAGAATCTAGTAGTTCTCGTCGGCACAAAACTCGTGACTTTGCGAAGTCATCCCGAAGAGAACTCGGCGTGGACGCGAATAGAGGCGAAGCTTCCAAGGGACGCTACGGTTGGATCTCGTCCCTTTCTTCGAGTTACGCAAGGTACAAAAGTTAATTAGTTTACTTTTTCGCAAACTTTTATTTTATGATTATGTCGATACACTATAAGGTTGCATGCTAGATACGAAGTTAAAATAATTTAGGAAATTATTTTATGCAAACTCTTCCGCTGCACGTAAAAATTTTAAATTTTACGAACTCGTATCCTTGTCGACATGCACCCGGTCCCAACACAGTATACCTTGTAGGTTACATGTATTTCCTGTGTATAGGATTTCAGATCGTGACCTAGTATACTGAGGACTTGGGGAGGGAGGTATGTGTATCTATCATACACCATCTATGCATTGTTGCATGCCGGCGATCAACGACTCCCTTGTGGTTGAGCCTATCGTCTTCCGGTACATGATATGTGCATACGGCCACTCATGGGTTAGTGGATACCATAGGATGTGCGCATTTGCCCTGTATTGCTCCGTTCGGCCACTATTTGGAGGGTGAGCGCGGGCGTGGTAGCAGCCAGGGATCCCTTCTCGTACTGAGCCACGAGGAGATGAGAGCTTGACTCCCCCATTGCTTGGGGTCGGAGCGGAGTCTCCACCAGCATCCTGTCCACCCAGTCACCTAGGAGCAGTGATAGCAGAGTGCGTACAGTTGTCATAGCCCTACCCATTCAAACGTCCCTATGACAGGTGTACGTTGATCTGTCTGGTGTCAGGGGTGACACATGTCATTGCACCATGTGCATATTTTGCATCGTGCATTGTTTGCTGCACTTGATTCTTGCACTTGTTTGACATAGCATATTTTTGGAGACTTGCTATATGAGATTATATGTCTATTGGTATTCCATTGGTATTTCTTACCCTCTATACAGGTTAGATGGATGCAGGTATGTATCTACTTCGGTATGTTCAGTACTAGTCTTTCCCTACTGTTGATATGAGACTGTATTAGCTGAACTCTTATTGTTAGTATAACTTTCGATGCATATCTGTTGGGTATTCGCTGAGTTATGGACTCACCCCGTTGTCATATATTTTTATTTCAGGGTGATGCCTGTCAGGAGAGCCCTAGCCGCCAGTCCCCAGCTCGAGAGGAGCTTTGCTTTGTTTAGTTTATGTTGTTTTTCGGTTATGGACCCTGTAGTATACACTTTGCTTCCGTTGCCATGTTTTGAACATGTATTCATGTTTTATTCGATGGTATTGTACTTTTGAGTCCTATGTTGGACTTCGTGGGGTTTTTGGCTTTGTTCCTGCCCCCTGGCAGCTCAGGTGAGTTCGTTCTTTGGTTTTACGACGGTTATAGATATATATCTGTTGTTTCTGCATGTATCTGAGGCCTGAGGCCATTTAACTGCGTGGTTGTGTTATATATATCTGTGTGTTTGTGTAAATTGTCCGCCGGACAGGGGAGGTGTTGTCCGATTTTATATTGGATCAGCGGCTCCAGGGTCTCGGGGCGTGACAATGATGACCAACTTAATCTCATCAAAATTTGTCTTGACCCAGTATCAAGCTCAAGTACACAGATAGACCCGTGAGTGTTTATGTCGTAGTTGGGAATCGAACCGTGAGTGTTTGGATGATAACATAATGCACTTCCGCTACACCATAGACCCAATATGAAGCTCAAGTTATTAAAAAAAAAGCAGGTATGCTACCTCAATAATCTCCTAGAATCAGCTCCATAGATATGAAAGGAGATAAATTCAAGTACACAGATAGAAGACGAATAGTAAAAAAGTTTCTCAGGAATCAATTCTTAATGATTACACTAAAAATATTACACACCTAATGTCTATGTTATGTTCTGAGGAGTCATAGGATGATAAGATGGAGTCACGGAGAGTCATATGATGTACTCTCTTGTGAAAATGGATCAGGGTTGATCCATATAGTAATTTTGGAGCAAAATCGTTACACGGTACTAGGGCAAACAAAGAGTGTGTAGTAATTTTGGACTAAAACTACTACATTTTGCTCGATAGTAGAATTTTGGACATTACAAGGATGAAAAAAAAATAATTAATGAAGTTTTTTCAACTAACCTCGGGCGACCTATCCGACCACACGGAAGTTTCCCACTGGCCGCCAAAGTAAATCGGGAAGCGCTCACAGTAGGCGGTCTAGAAGTCCAGCGTCTCAGGGTTCGCGCTTCATTTAGAAGAAAATTTTTTGCAAATGCGCTGTAGCTGGGGATCAAATCGCGGATGCCTGGGGACATTACACGGATGAGTTAACACAATGAGTTGCAGGGGACTGACTCAATGATGTTTTTGATAGTCAAGTTTGAGCAATGTTGTTAGTGTAGTTTTTTTATCTAAAGCTACTATATGACCTTAAGCTCATCAAAATGGACAAGCTAGGGATGACATAGGATCGATCTTAAGAAGTCACATGATTGATGTGCTTTCTTGAGAAAATGAATTATTTTTTCTTAACTCCACAAAAGAGTGCTAGATAACATTAATAAGAAGACACTCACAACAGGCACACCTCACAATTGATTAAAAAAAATATTAAATCTATTAAAAATAAAAAAATAATGCACATACATAGAAAAAAAAAAGAAGAGATGATTGAAGATGCAAGAGGAGAGGTTAATTTGTGGACAACTTGGAAAGAAATCAAGCTCACCATAAAGAGGGAGATAAAATAGTAGAATGTTATTTGGAGGGAGGAGGTAAATCGTGAATTTTGGTGGAAATCGATTTAACTTTTGATGAATTTATCCTGGCAATTGACTTGTGGTTACACATCTTGCACTTACCCTATATAGAAGGACAATTGGGAAAATATTTAAGTATGAGACATCTTTTTGATATTTTTATAGCATTACATGTCTTTTTTATGTTAATAAAAATAAAGAGCACTCTTTGATTTTTCTTTTTTTAATTAATTTTTTTATTTAATATAAAATTTTACAACCTTCCTAACCCAAAAGTTGTGATAGCTAGAAATTCAAAGCCGTCTTATTCTTATTGGAAAGCAATGTAAAAAAAAACAGATAATTATGGAAACAAATTCAATTTTCTTTCTTTTAACATTTTTTTATTACACTTTCCAAACCCAAAAGTTCTGATAATTTTAAAAATATGGAAGGTATTCAAATCCTTATAATTGGTATGCAATAATTTACTTACGAAAACAGTTGTTTTCTTTTTTATTTTCAAGAATATTTATAATATTTTTTCTTTTTTTTTCTGGAAAACAAAAATCGGAAAGAAGATTTTGGAAAACGAAACGGAAAGAGAATGCACACGCAACGGATGCGCCAGCCTTCGACCGGGTTCTTGCTCCGATTTTTTAACCACGATCGTGTTCCTCGTTGAAGCCCGACGGCCATATAAGAGACCCCCGAAGTCGCTTCTTTTCGCCATCGATCGCCTCCATACATCTCAATCGTCTACGAAAATCCTACCCCTTTGATCGCTGGAGAAGCTTTCCGATTTCCATTGATCACCTGCAAATCTTTGATCGGCGGTTGGTGCGATTTCTCTGTTATTAGGATCTTATTCATTTGGGGATTTCTTGTGTTTTCTTTCCCCAAACGCTCGTTTCTTTATCAGATTCTTGTTGACCCTTTTGGTTTTTCCATTTTTTTTTAATTTTTTAAATTTTCTTCTTCTTGAGATTTCGGATTCACATGGTTTGATTAAGTTGTAGTATTTGGATATTATTTCTTTGTTTGAAACTAAATTTTCCATTTCCCCTATCTTCTATAGGAATTCAGTATTTGTTTTTTTTTTTTTGCTGTTATTTCAATGGAAAGTTTTTGAATAATCGCTCTGTCTTTCTTTTTGAATGGTTTGGTTTTAGATGATGTATTGATCATGGGCATTCCTTCCTACTTATGTTGGGAAGCATATTGTCTTTTATACCATAAGCAATCTTGAATCATCAAGTTGGGCACGAGGAGGCACCAAAGATGGTCCGGAATATAGACCTTAATTTTCCGCCGGTGGATAGTATGGAATATTGGGAACCGGAAAACATTTATCGTGTTTGTCAGCAACAAGTGTCTTACGTGCCACCAAGTTCTGCTACTAATGTAGAGCTCACAGAGAATGAAGTTGTTACCCTTTCTTCTTCAGGAAACTTACCCATGGTAATTCCTAGTTCAGTGAGTGGCAGTTTTCTCTCATTTTATTTTATAAACTTTTCAATTTTGTCAGAGTTATTGATATTGATTGAATGGTTCTATAAGAATGGTGCATAGCATTGCCAACTTATCCACATGTAGCAGATTGCAATGAGTTAAACCATCTATATTTGAGCATGGTTTTCACTAGGATGAATAATGGTTTTTTGTTTGGATTGAACATTTTTTAGAAGATCTTCATTCTTAATCTCTTAGCATTAACAGGCTATAATGTTTAGTAAGCTTAAATAAAATAATGTAGATTCAATAATACTTAAAGAAAACAAAATAATTAGTTCAAGATAGACTGATATGGAATTCATGGAATAGTTAGACTAATTGTTTGGTAGGAGAGGGATTGATTTCTATGTTATTACTCTTTATGCATATTTTTCTTTTCAAATCTATTATATATCATGTTTACTATAACATAATTTGATATTTCCTATTTCTCCTTCTAAATCCATAAATCTCTCATAAATGCCATTAGCGTCTATTGAACTCGGGTAATGATGTTTGATTTAGATATATTTCAAAATACACCTTCTTGTCTTCTTTAAAAATTTCTCATCATTGCTTATTTTTGACTTTCTAGTATTCTTTTAGCTTGTTATTTGGCCCCATTATTTGTTGTCTTTATAAATAGAGTAGTTTTAGATGCTCCTTTTGCAAAATGGCCTTAGATTCCATATTTAACAAGTTGAATTTTGTGGTGGAAAATTTAAATAAGTAAAAGACATGATCAAAATGAATTGGATAGTTGTAGTCTTAGATACTTATTATTGTTTGGTTTAAATTGATGTAGTCATTGCCAAATAGTTGGCAGATACACCTTAATTTGTTATTTAAAATTTTTCTCTTCATTATTGATTTTTTTTTTCTAGTATTCTTTTAGCTTATTCTTTGGTCCTACTATTTGTTTACTTCTGAATACATCCCTATTTTTTTAGGGGAGGAACATTACCAAAAGGAACCATTCTGTTATGATGAACTTGAATCAAGAACTCGAGTTAAATCTGAGAAGGTCAGGTCAGTATATGCCATTGTTATTTTAGTTTGAAGAATGAGCTCTAAGTCTCTTTATCCAATATAAATAAATTAGTACATACTACATAGGCTAGGAGACCTTCAAGGGGTCTCTGAATTAAGGCGAACTACACTCCACTGGATGGGCTGTAAGGACTGAAGTAAATGTCATTGTTGTGTTACATGAAAAACTTTAAAACCATTGTGTTACTAGGAAACTAGTTTGCTATGAGAATCATGTAGTATGTATTATTTATATTAAATAATAGTTCTTTATCTCATGGTCTCTATTTTTATTTTTTTTTTGCTTTTTCGTCTAAAATATTCTAAAATGCTTGACATTGTGATTTATTTTTCATGGTTTGGAGTGCTGCATTGGTAATTTTTTTTATCTTGAGCTAGTGTTACAGGCTTTTTCTTCTAGATAAAGTTGAAAACTAACATTTGTGAAAAGGTATTTGTTGAAAACACAATATATAAAGATATATATTGCGTATATACAAAAATGCTGATGATACAAGTTTAAAACAATAAGTACAAATTTTCATGCATATTTTTTCTTTGTAAATAAATATTATTTTTTAAGTGGGTTTGTTAGTGAGAAAAATATGTGACTATTAGTATGGACTATGAAATCAAAGACTTTATTTTATTTTATAAATCCATTAATTTCAAATTCATGGGTAGAAGACACCATAAACATTATTTACAGGTCTATTTTTAACTTTCTAATCTATAAGATATCTGAATTCTTTTTGAGCTGGAAATGTAGGAGTGACCCTACATTGTTAATCTTAAAATGAAGATGGATATGGATAACTATACAATTCCTTATGCTTTGTTTTGTAGATTAAATGATTTAAAACCATACATTCTAGAAGCATTTTAGAATTTGAAGCTGTGGAAAATCATATCTGACTTAATCTAGCTTCAGTTGGTTTGTACACATGAATAAGAGAAATATGATTCTAGCAAATTGATAGCTATGGCTAGAAACTAATGGGAGATAATTTTTTAGTATTTCATATAAAACCATACAGTTCATACCAAAATTTCCTCCTTTCGTCTAGCTTGAAGTTTTATATGGTTCTGTTTCCCACATGATTTATTTCATTGTTGAATCCACTATTTATTACATTTTTATAATGTTCTTGGATTTTTTTTTTCAAGTAGTGGGTAGATTGGAATGATCTAATTAAGTGATCATACTAGTTCACTTATGACATTGAGTAGATAAAAGGTTTAAACTATTTTTTGACCATTGTGAAAATTGCATTAGATTGGATTAAAAGAAGACACAAAAATTCAACTAAGGATCTATGTTCTCTAGATATTTTTAACAAAAGGTTTACCTTCATACCAAAATCAAAAACAAACTAGATTGCTTGTTTGTTCTGTGGTTTTGAAATATTAATGCAAACCTACATGTAAATAACATGCTGAGGTGCTAAAGCCTTTATAGTTTGCTTTAAACCTCTTCTCTATCATGTGCTTCCACTATGATTATCATTCCTCATTTAGTTTAGATGAATTGTGTCATCTACCTTGGAGGGGAGTTTTGAGAATTACTTTAGTGGATCATAATGTCACTGGCATGGTAGTTAAAATCCCGATTTAAATCTTAAAATCCTAAGATTTTACGATTTTTGACCTCTGAACGATTTAAATCGGAGTTAAAATCCTAATTTGTTAAAATCCCTTTGAAATCGCGATTTTAATCCTTAAAATCGCGATTTTACGATTTAAATACGATTTTAACGATTTTAAAAAAAAATCTTTTTTTCCATTGAACCCGGTTCATTTTAAAAAAAACCGGTTCAATCTGAAAAAACCCGCTTTCCAAGTCGCGTGCGTGCCCTAATCGGCTAATCCCGTCGCATCTCTTCTCATTTTTCCACTTGCTCACGTCTTCCCTACTCGGTTGGTGGAAGTTATTTGACTATTTTGTGGCTTATGGATGACATTTTTAATGTAATATTGATTATGAATACAAGTTTATCTAAGTTTGTTTAGCGATTTAAAAGTTTTTTTTATTATTTATGCTATTTGACATCCATATATATGACTTTATAATTTTATATGCATATATATAGGAATTTTATAAAATCTTACGATATGATTTACGATTTTAAGATTTACGATTTTAAGTACCCCTTCCGATTCAAGTTAAAATCCCGATTTTAACTACCTTGGTCACTGGTTATTATGAAGTGAAGTTATAACAACTTAAATGGTTCAACCATGTCAACTTACTCAACACAATCGGGCCTTACAAAAATGATGGGGAAAAACAATTTTGATTACATTTCCAATGGTACAAACATTTTATCTTGCACAACATTAGTCACTACTGAAATGATGGAAAATAACAAAGATAAAAGTAACTTATCTTAATGGATCTCTATAGGGGAAGGAGCATGATATGCAAGGTTTTGGTGTTGTGTAAGGAGTTGTCACCATGAAAGCAGGTTCCAATGTGGAAGTCGAGATCATGCTGCTTAGTTTTAGTTGATTTCATATCATAACTAATATATGCTTCCAGTAAGAAGAAATAAACATGCAGTAATCAATTTGCTAGTGAATTCTGACTGATATCCATTAATTTAATGCTGTTACTGGTCTCTATAAATCATTTAAATTACATTTGGTTTCTTATCAAGTCTTGTAATATATATATATATATATATATATATATATATATATATATATATATAGACTTTAACATGAAAATTTCTATTGATCTTCTGTTAACTTTCACCCATTTTTCAGTCACCGCAGAGGAACACGCAAGAAGTTCATCTTGTTTTGCTTGCAAGAGGCCATTTAGAAGCTCAACTAGTGGGACAACCGCCAATTATTATCCTTATCATGATTTGGAAGATGGGTTTGATGCAAGGGTAATTATTTTATTGAACTTTTGGTTTTATTTCATTGAGAAAAAACATTTTTATGCGTCTTGATATACTATGCTACTATAAGTGTTGGTTCTTTGTATTTTGTTCTCTCCTTTCTGAGTTTTTTCTGCATAACATTCCAGTTGTTTGCTTACCTCCTTAAGCATTATTGAATAACATCAGGTAACCTGTGAGGTTGTTTTAAATGAGATTAGTAATTACTATCTTCAAGTTTGCTTACCTACATTTTAGGATGCAGTCATTTTGTCTAGAATCCTCCAGTTAGTTCTTCCATTTAAGGATTTAACTAAATGCACATTTCAAATGAGCCAAAAGTCATATGACAAGATGTTTTAATTATGAATTTTGTGATATATTTTTTTTATCCTTTTGTTGTATGTTATTGAAAATGTGAAACTAAAAGATAAAACTTGAGATGTGCTAATAGTGATGGCCCTTTTGGTTTTATAATTCTTCTTTGGATCAAGCATTGGTTGAGAGACAAGAAATTAACTGGACGAAAGAACTGAGTTACAGGAATTTCACCTGTTACATCAATTGGTAATCTTAACTGACTTAATATTTGTATGTGGAAGTCAACTATAGTTCCGTCAATAAGTTGATTTTTTTTTCAATGCATTGTTAGTGACATACAACAATTCGTCGTATTCACAGAGCTAGATTCTGACAATGCACTAGACCATTGCTGGAGAATTTTGGATGCTTAACTATAATTATTAGAAGTGTATTCTTGCACAGAATTTAATGGAGTTATAAGAACCATATAGTTTTCCACAACTAGTTAGAATTAATACAACTTGTTTTTAAAGTCTCCTATGATTCGTGATACATTCTATTTACAATTCAAATCACATTTAAATGATTCATGATACAAATGTTGATTTGACAACCTTCTTAACATTGTACCAGTCATTTCAAACTTCTGCATAGCGAGTATAGTCCATATAACTGATGAAAGACATTGAACCACCATATGTTGATAATATTATTCCTTAGTAGGTTTGAATATTTTGACCTCCTTAGTACACTGAAACTCTTTTTCCTATTTTGTTGCATTTCATGCACATTTTGATTGAATCCACCACAACCACTTGCCTTGTTTATTTACCTAAGAATGCCTCAATCTTTAAAAATTAGCCAGGTGGACTCCTATTACATTTTATTCTCAAGATAGTTTGCAAACAACGTACATAAGATGTTTTTGGTATCCTTAAGGTGCCCCCGGAGTTATGGTGTAGCGGAAGAGCGACTAGTTGTCATCTCATGCATCCGCAGTTCGATCTCCAGCTACGGTGTATTTTGCAGGAATTTTTCCTCTAAATGGGGTGCAAACCCTGAGACGCTGAGCTTCTAGACCGCTCGCCGCGAGCACTTCTCGATTTACCCTCGGGCTGGTGGGAAATTTCCATGGGGCCGGGCCGTTTGCCCGAGGTTCGACGTTATCCAACCTCGTTAATCGTTTGTTTTTTTGGTATCCTTAAGGCTTACTTTAGGAGAGATGATGCAATGAGTAGCAACAAATGGAAAATTGGGTTTGTGAATGTTTTCTTCCCCATATTTTGGTGGAAAATGATGAGAGATGAAAAATGATAACTTCCATAGACAACTCCTAAAATGAATAGAAGGATACTTCAAGACAATTTTCCATCCTAGAAAAATTAAATTAGATCCTGTCATTCCTCTGTTTCCCATTTTTTTTTTAAATTTAAACATTGATTCTGCCTTGCAAATTTCAGAGTAAGAAACTGGTAACGCCTGAGCCACAACTTGTGAAAGTAATTGTGAAGCCGCACACCTGTTCAATCTGCATGGAGGAATTGGTAGAGGCAGCATCGACTATTTGTGGCCATATTTTCTGTGTGACCTGCACAAAGTCCTTCATAAGGATACAAAAGAAATGTCCAACTTGCAGGAGGAAGCTTAACATGAGAAATTTCCACCGCGTTTACCTTCCTAATTAAAATAAACTTCTAATGCTGTTCATTTTGTGTTGCTTTTCAATCTTATTTTCATCCTATTTTATCCCCTTTTTGCCTCTGTAGAGTGGCTCTTGTTCTAGATATTCTAGAATATAGGTTACAGAAAAAAGTAATTTTCTTGGTTTGCAATGATATATGATGATAGAAAAGAAGATTAAATGCTGGATGTACTCTTTACATTGTAGCTCAATGTTGGTTATTTTTGAGTTATATTATTTGTTTCTTTTTTGGATCTATGAGAGGATTTGATTCAATATTGTTAAACATGGAGGCTACTTGATTGAAACTGGTTCCTAGCCTGTTTTGCTCAAAGAAGATAGAAAGTGTGAACGGGCATGTGTATTTAATTTGCAGGGTTGGGTGATAGTTAATCTTATATAGGATGGCTAACAAGTCTAACCTCAACTTTTGATTTAATTTGATGCTTGATGCATCAATAACCCATAAAATGATTGGACTGAATATGTGTCATTATTGGTTTTCATTTATTCTTAGAGGATGTTTTATACTTTATATTTATCCAAAGGGAGTTTTTTTTTTATTAAAGGGGCATACCCTAAAGGTTATCTAACAATTTTGTTCAATACTATTAGATGATCCTATACTAGTTCAATTTTAAAATATAGCCTTGGTTTGTTTTCCTTGAAGCTTCGAGATTCCTATTGTGCGTGTGTGTGTTTTTTTGTTTAGTCATGGAAGCCATTTAATAGTTTTCCAAAATTTCTGAACAAACTAATTTGGTCTACTTCCGAAATTTAGCCTTGTTTTATGTTCTTGGAGCTTTTGAAGTCTTTCTATGTTTTAATTTTTGAAAAATGATATGCTCAGTGAAAAATTTCAAGAAAAAACTTAGTGAATGACATGGTATTTTGCATGTAGCGATCCTCGACAGGTTTACCGTACCTCCAGGGTATAGTTTGATTTGGGGCGGCGGCTGGAGGTTGCCGATGGTGTCCTAGCGATAATCGGACGTGTGCATGTAAAGTGTCACGTTATTCATTGAGTATTTTATTGAATTTTTTCATTGAGTATATCAGAGCTCTTAATTTTTAATGTTTCGGGTTTTAGAAGGTCATTTGTGGTTCAATTTCAAAATAAAATCGTGTATTGTGTTTCTTGGATCCATTAGAATGCATCTATGACTTTCATTTGAATTTTGATTCCTAGAAGTTCATGTAAGAGTTTTGTGCAAAACTGCTAGGGGATTCTAAACAACTCAAATTTCTTTAAAAAAATATTTGTTTTATGTTGCTTAGCTTCTGTTTGGATGTTATGTTTTTCTTGTTTGGGAGGGAAGGAAGGTTTATTAAGGTAACATTTGTTATTTTATTTTAAAGTTTTATACTTTCACTTCAAGTGGGATAAAAGATAAGTTAGTATACACATCAGCTCTTCCCATCATTTTAATGATTGAGTGAGATCTAATATATGTGCCCAACAACCTTCTTTTGGACGGATCTCAATCCTGGAAAGTGGTTTGAAAGAGTAGATATATTGTTTAGATCCCTATTAATAATTGGACTTTTATCTGAATTCAAACTGATATCTGAATTCAAAACCAAATCATTTCAAGCAATAATCTCTATAAAAAAAACCATAAGTTTTTAAATCAACTGATAACATAAATTTGAGGTATAGACAAAATAGTATCCATATAGATATAGGCTCTTCCCTACAAATCTCACAAATGAGCAAAGCCTAATGTGACCAATCTTATCCTCTTTCAACATATCACAATCCTGCAAACTAACTTGAATTGTTTAGCTATCCTGGTTGAATCCAACTAAATTTATCTTTTAGTTCAACTCAGTAAATCCATATTTTACAAAAAAAATTAAAAAAAGTCTATTTGAGTAATAAAAAAATAATTCATATTATGATAAGCTAGACAATATGTTGAAAATTTATCACCTAAAATTATTATCTATTTTTTTTAAATGTCATCAAAATTTCAATGAAAGGACAAGGAACAAAATCACCCCGTAAAGGTAAACTTCTACAATTAATCACAAAACAATCATTTTTATCTCTAAATTCGCATACTGCTCCAACTTAGCTAAACTGCCAATAATAAAAATCATACAACTTCCTGGAGAAGGGCCCCTCGGAGCTGACAGTGAACTTGCTCTTATCACGAGTGACGGCGTCGGCAAGGGCACCAACCTTGCCTGCGTTAGCCTTGTTTCGCTCCTGGAGGAACTTTTCCAGGTAGGCTATGTCCATTATCTTGTCCTTCGCAGGGTTCACACAATCGATGACGAAGGTGGAACCTTTCTTCTTACCGCCTTTGGCGGATGACGCTCCTCAGCTGCCGCTGCGACTCATCTTCCCAACGGGCAAGGTGCCAGTACTGTCGTGGAGTGCACGCAGTTGGACGCTGGGCGATGACTACGCGTGCTGCGTGAGCGACGGCGGACGAGCTGCTGAGTTAATTTGAGAATTAATATTTTGAAATAGAGATAAAATTGGAATATATATATATATATATATATATATGTATTTTTTAAGAAAAATGATATGTAATTTGTAACATGAAACCCAACATGAATAACGTGACATTCTAATTATAGCGATCCTCGATGGATTCACTATGCCTCCCAGGGTATAGTTTTGTTCGGAACGATGATCGGAGGCCGCCGTTGGTATCTAAGTGGCAATCGGATGTGTATATAAAAAGTGTCACGTTATTCATGTTGAATTTCATACTATAAATTCATACTGCGTATCATTGCTTATTTTTTAATTCCTCTTACCCAAAAAAATTATGCCGATGAGCAATAATATATATATATATATATATAATATATATATATATATATATATATTATATATATATATATATATATATAATTCCCCTTACCCAAAGAAATTATGCCGATGAGCATGCAAGAATTCCTCTTACCCAAAGAAATTATGCCGATGAGCATGCAAGTAAGAGTGTAAGACAATAGTCAGCCTGGATGCATATAAGATATCGGCAACGGAGGATACAATTGATAAATACATGCTGGTGGTAGATGATTATCAACTCTAGATAGGGACTAGAGGGGAGCCACACTTAATTTCTCAGTTTTGATTCTTATAGAGCGTGCAATATATTGACGGAAGAAATCATCATAGATTACTATGTGGTTGGGCCATCGGATACCGATATCATCAGTGGCGAAGTCACCACGTATCTTCGTCCCGCGATTTACCCTCGTTGATCGATAAGGACTCTCGTTGAAGGCTATGGGGTAGAGCCGGTCAGTCAAGCGGATTAGTCGGGCACAAGCCTGAATACCCCTTGTAAATAAAAAAAATAGAGGGGAGCCACATGGAGCACGAGAGATACTTACATTTCTGTGGATGTTGCGGATCTAATGACAAGATTATTAGGGCAACAACACGATGGTATAATCCTTTATGGTTTAAAGTTGATCAGCTTGATTAATTTTAAGTTGGTTTAAGTTTAAATTTTGATGTTTAAATAATATATACGAAGTAAGTTAAGTAGGTTAAGATTAACTAAATATTTAATAATATATGAGAGAGAAATCAAATAGATCAAGAGAGGACCGGATACTTGATTGAAAAGTCCTAATGGGATTAAATAAGGGAAAAATCCAAGTGGGTTAAAGAGGATCGTATGTTGGCAAAACGAAAGTCTAAGTAGGTCAAGGACGATTACATGTTGACAAAGGAAAGCTCTAACTAAGATTAGTGATGAGTGTAAATTATATATGTTTTAAACATCGTTTATTATATATCTTATTACATTTCATGAGTATAATTTGTATTCACACACTTTATTTCTTTGAATTTTGTTACTTTTATTTTTTTAGTTCGGAGAATTATTTTTTTGCTTTATTCATTGATAGGAAATGAATCGAAGATAAAATGTAGCATGGAGCTGGAGCAAGGAGCATGATCTGGCCATGTCCCATGACATAGACGTACTTCTAAGACCAATAAAGAGGAAGAATGGAGTCATTGAGCCAATATATGAAGCGTTCGAAAAGAAAAAGGGATTCAAAAGACTATTACAATGAAGTTTAATCAAAGAACATGCTCCACCCTTCGTGTCACGCCCCCAGAGCCTCGTGCCAGCTCGAAAATTGACTAACATCATATAGCGGACAATCTGAAACTTATACATACACATCTCAACAAATATATCGCACAGGCACACTCGGTTGACATTCACACAATCACAACCATGCAGTTAAATAATATGACTAATAAATGATAAACATAATAAATAAATCTCCGTAAACTAGATGCAGCAAATTAAAATTCAGCGGAAGTAAATAAATACACGTCCAAAGAAAAAGTTAAATATCATCCGAAATGATAACAAAACCAAAAACCATACTAATACGATAAAATTACCACGAAAGTAGAGAAACGGAAATAAACTACTCAAGCGGGGGGCTGACAGCTATATCCTCTTTTGGCAACACGAGACATAACTATCAACTACCTGAACCAAAAGAAGAATGGGTGGTGGTGAGTCCGGACGAACTCTGTGGGTATAAAAATAGATAAATGCATAATATATAAAAAGATAAAACAAGCATATACATATAGAAACAACGATATACAGTCTCTGAAATAAAGAATATAAATCAAATGTATATGTACGAATAAACATACACTACAAGAAAAAATGCTTCTAATGACATTGAAAAGTGTCAGCATAAAGTACTTATACTGACATTTTTGATATAGTGACATTAAGTTAAAATGTCCTCTATAGTGATGTCGTCTAAAGTCTTATCACTTATGACAATTGTTAATGCCACTATAAAATAAAAATAGTGACAATACTAATAACATGAATAATTGTTATAGTGACAAAAAATAGTGTCGCTATAAGATTTATAATGACATTTATATATATCATTTTATTATAGTAATAATGACAAATTTATATGTCCTTTAAAATTATTTATCAAGACATTTATAGATGTCTTGAATTTCATTTATAGGCATAATAAAAAATGTCATAATAGATAGTTTAGTATGACATTTTGAAATGTCATCATTAATAACTATCATATATTAATAAATATCTCACTCATTTTCAATATTTTCATGATATAAATATTTACGCATATAAATAATTAACATGAACACAAATAAAAATTTTAAATTGAATCAATAATTGTCAATTTTTTTGCAATACAAGACTGTCAAAGTAGTCACCTCAAAAAATATCTATGCACTAATCACAATCACAAATGTACCCAATGTATTTAGTTTAAGAACTAGTAAAAAATTACAACCTCTCCTAAAGCCTAAAGCAAAACATAACCAAACTTCGAAATTTTACTGCATCTTCAATCTTCAACCGTCACATCTTAAATAAAATCCAATATTCATGTGACCTACAAAAAAAATCATATATTAATTAGTTTGTGTAAATGAAATAAAATTAAAGAAGTATATAATAAAGAAAAAAAATTATAATCTAGATCTAGATTTTTTTCATAAGCAAACCAAACCAACAAATGCTAAAACTTAAGTAAAAGGTAAGATGAACACAGTAAGGTTGCAAAATGAACATGATAAATAATCAACCAATAGATTTGAACACGGTAAAAAAATATAATACACTAATAGTGGAATAATTCAGCAGATAAAGCATAATTCAATTTGAGGCATAATTCAGCATAATTCAGCAATGCTAGTGTCAATGAAGCTTGTTTGCATAATTCAGCAGTAACGAGGCATATAAAGCTTGTTTGCTTTATATAATTCAGATAAAGCATAATTCAATCTGAAGCATAATTCAGCAGATAAAGCTTGTTTGCAACCTATATAACGAGGCATATAAATAAACAAAAGCTAGTGTCAATGAACTTTATAAAATGACAGTAGCATTGACACTAGCATTTTAACTTGCTAGTTCAGCAATGCTAGTGTCAATGAAAAAACATTTAAACTTTTTCTATTAACATAATCTTACTATTACTATTAACCAAAGCCACGTTGCTTGTGTTAATCACATAATCAATGAAAAAAAAACACAGGGTGAATCATCTATCAAGTTACAGTAACGAAATATTGGTGGTGTCTTGACTAGTTCTAAAACCTTAATGCACATCCCAGGCTATAAATATAATTTCCTAGAATCATCAAATCAACAAGCAGCCAAATTTGCTACTTGTTTTGAAGGATAATATTTAGACAGTCAAAATTAAATGCATAAAAATTACATAAATTAAATAGGATGGGTTTGGGAATCATATCCATTGACAGTGGACTTGAAACTTTAACCTGAAAGTTGAGGTTTGCGGCAAGGAGAGCAGACTGGAGGAACTGCATTGCTGGAACAAGAACGAGAGCAGCATTTGGGATGGTTGTTAGAATTTCATTGCCTACCGCAATATAGGTAATGTTAGTTGTGGGAACATATGCAGCAACATTTTTATTTATCCAATCAGCAGCATCTGATCGAGATTCTCCTATTCGTAGCAACTGGTCATTGGGGACACCAACAATAACCTCTATTCCAGTATTCGCTAGGGCATTCAGGATTTGATGGTCTGCATCAAACAAACGCACATGTTTGATCTGCTGAGTTTTCAGAATAGATACTATTTCTTCAGCTGATGGTAATGTGGACATCTGAGTGCCGATATTAATCCCTACATATGCTCCTACAAATTTGAAGCACCATCAGTGCAATAGGTAAGAAGAAAGCATATTAGAGCAGTTGACCACAATTAGAAAGAGAGAGAAAGCAATTAATCGAAAGCAAAAACTAGATTTTTTCCCCCCAAAAGAACACTTCACAACTGCTACCTGAGATGAATAAACAGAGGCATTCCATGTCATAGTTCCTGTCTACTTGACCAATGAGAATAAAGAGGATATCTAAATCTACGAAAACTACCATTTTTATGGAAAACATGACCGGGATAGAAAATTAGAGAAATAGCTATAGAGGCTAGTTAAATTGTCCTTCTGCTGATAGGAAACTCAATGATTTGTCTATGAAAACTAACAAGGAAGTAGCAAAAAACTTCAACAACTAAATTATTTGTCAGACTTAAAATATAGTCTGAATCTAGTGAATGCCATATTAAACATCTAGGAATCAGCAAATATTGGTTCCCATCACAAATGAAAAAGTAAAGCAGATTGCAGTTGCACAAGGAAATTATGAGCCTGATATGGAAATACCTGAAGCACTCGAGAACAGGAACAAAATCAAGAATATAACTTTGTACTCGTTGGACAACATCTGGCTTAACAAACTCCCAAAGTGCACTCTGTCGATGAAGCAAATAAAATCATACAGCAGTAAGGACGAAAACTATAGTGTGCATTTGTAAGATAGATAATACATCAACTAAAACAAAGAAAACAAACTGAGTGGTTTTCAATTATTAGCATATCCAAGCAAAAGACCATATCACAATGCAGTATCTGATATACCTTGCAGTTTTCCAGAATTTCCAAAACCCAAAAATACTCTAGGATCTTGGAGCTTGATATACCTTGCATCTCCTTCTTAATGGTAACTTAGATTCCCTTGCTTGAGGAAATCTTTATTGCCTTAACAATTTAGACCAAGCAAAGGCATAACCAAGAAGAGAAATTAATGTTTGAAAATTAAAAGGAATTAATCAAGATCAGATCATACCAAACATCACATAGGAGCCTTTTTGCCATTTATGCGTCAAAGGTTAAGGACAAACTAACTGGCCACGGTATTGTTATAAATTAGGCCAAAATTTACAATTGAAACAATCATAATGATATAACTAAATACATGACAAACTAACTGGCCACGGTATTGTTATAAATTAGGCCAAAATTTACAATTGAAACAATCATAATGATATAACTAAATACATGATGTATCGTTATGGAATATATTCATTAAGGAAATTACATTCTGTGATGAAAAAAGAGATATTTGATTAGTCTATTCAAGCATTCAAATTCTCTCACTGATGCTTGGACAAAAAAAAAGAGAAACATTTGAGAGATGCTAATACAAATTATATATATGCGAAACAAGTTCTTTGATGTAAAAATTGGTACATACCAACGATAGATATGGAGCAAACTTCTCTGCTAAAATAGCAGCTTTGAGTACCAATTCTTCGCGCATAGCAAACTCTGCTGTGTTAAAATAATGAGAGAAGCTAACATAGAGATAAGAAACAATGAAATTAAATAGATTTAGTTGTCGCAAAATAAGAATATAAAAGACAACAATTATGGTTAAGCCAAGGTGAGCACTCAAGAATGAACAACAGACAACATATAACAGAAAAGGAGAAGAACCTCACTTGTACTGGCAAAGAAACAACCACTGGTTAGGCATAGCATAGCAAGTGTATACCACTGGTTAGGCATAGCAAAGAAACAACCTAGCCATAGCAAAGAAACAACCACTGGTTAGGCATAACATTTAATAGTAACACACTGCATACTTGCAGAACTTGCACGTAGCAAGTTCTTGCTGAACTTGCAGAACTGCAAGGCAGCCCATATTCAGATCAATTCAGGCACGCAGCAACAAAGACCATATAGAACTCAAGCAACCTACCTGGAAGTCATATTTATACAAAGGAAAACAGCGAATATTGTTCACAACTCATGAGACTATAAATGCAAAAGTCAGATTTCATCCAAGGACAACACAAAGAGGCTTTTCATGAGACTATAAATGCAAAAGTCAGATTTCATCCAAGAGTTTACAGCTACTATATTTTTACAGAGATTAACTAAGCAAATTGTTATTGTAAATAGCATAACGTATATAAAATGGATGAACATGTTTAAGAGAAGACGTTGGAAACTTGCAAAAAGGGTGGCATAAAAATCACTCAATCTTCAAAAGAACAGAAATCACAGAAACTTGCAACCTAGGGTTTGAATCATAGAAATCACACAAAAATCACTTATAAATCTTCAAACGGAATAGAACACGTAGAAACTTACAACCTAGGGTTCGGATGGCAAAACGGTGGAAGAGGAAAGAAACTTGCAACCTAGGGTTCGGATCTCGACGGGGCAGACGACGGAGCAGACGACACTGGTAGCCGACGGAGCACACGACGTTGGTGGTTGGTGCTGGTAGCCGACAGGGCAAACGACGAGGTAGACGACGCTGGTTGGAGGCACTCGCATAGGGGGAGGGTCGATCGAGCAGGGAATGAGGCCACGCTGGTGGAGGTGGGCTCATTGGAGGCACTCGCGTAGGTAGAGGGGCGATCGAGTAGGGAGAGCGAGGGAGAAGGAGGGATCGCGCGCTGCGATTTAGGGTGAGGGTGGAGGTGAAAAGGAGAGCAGGCGCTGCGATTAGCTAGGTGGAGGTGAAAGGGAGGGATCGCGCGCTGCGATTTAGGGCTCGAGTTGGCGGGCGAGCGAAATATTGGCGCTGTATTTTTCAGAGGGATCGGAAGGAGAGCAGGCAATCGAGGCGAGGATACGCGCGTGCGCGTTAAGTTGTAAAAAGTTTAGGTTAAATAAATTAAATAATTTTTATTAGTTTATAAAGACATTTACAAAATTGTGTCAGAAGAAAAGGTTTAATCAGACATTGTATTTATTAAAATTAATCTATTTTAATAAGTGTCATTATAATTAACTTATAGTGACATTAACCAATAAGTGTCATAAAATAAATGTCACGATAAGTCTTTTTTCTTGTAGTGATACCTGAAAACTAATGTAACACGTAGGGGCAAAATCAGAAATCCCCCTAATACCTCAGTAATCTGCTAGTATTCCCGAGCAGATCCAGATCATATAATAAATACAAATTATAACCGAATATGTATATAAATCAAATGCAGCAATCATAGCTCAAACAAGTACAACAAACACAAGCAAATGTATAATGCACAATATGCATATGATGCGATGACGTGCTCTGCATACACCCCAACCACCGCTATATTGGGTAAGTTAGTGGATAAGATATAAGTGTCAAAACCTGTGACTATGCAGATACGCCATAATACCTATGGCTCTATATGAATAGTCGTAATACCTGTGACTATGAAACCCCAAAATACTTGTAGGGATTCCAAACATCTGGGGAGTATCAACTGTCTGCACACAACTCCAACTGAGCGTGACACAACAGGAAATATAATCGACGACCCATCTCAACCACAAAAGAGTCAGTAATCGTCGGCATGCAAATAATGTTATGATACATATCACTAATATGCACAACCTCAATCAAACTAAAATCATACAATCAATACAATACGAAGCACAATTAACATCAAAGTACATAAACATGCACTAATTTACTAAGGTATGGTTTATCTAATGCCAACAAAATCCTAGATAGGTCAAATGATAATTCTACAGTATACTTGCACACGCGACACTCTTTAGATCAGAAACCAAGAGATGAGACTGTACAACTGAACATTTTGAATTACTACTCAAAGGTTAAGCAGGAATAAGTATCAAGCAGGAAAAACAAGGAGAATAGATTTAAGGTAAAACAACTTACTCAGAAAATAAAACAACCATGCATTTTAGGTAAACAATTCTACAGGAATCAAGTAAGAAGTATCCGTCTTATTACGTAGTATGTGTCAAATAAGAACCCATCACGTCCAGATATCTGTATTTGATCAATGTCCTGTATCATGAACAAAATTAAACTATTTATATAATTAATAAAATAATTAAACTAACTAAATATAATTATGATCAACCTGACTTGTGAATAAATGTTTAATTTAACAGGGACAGAATATAAAAAAAATTAATCCATCCTCAAAGAGTGAAATGGATTGAATTGCTCATTTAAATGAATTATTTCCTCTGAAATTGTATTCAAATAGCATATTAATGGAAATGAACCATTTCAATTTCATTCTATTTTATTCATGTGTACTAAGCACAGTCTTCAAGTATGAAGGAGCAAGGAGAATGTACTAATCTTTCCCTAGTTTAGATATCAAAATTGACGGCCAACTCGGGGCGTTTGGTTCAAATTTATTAATCGGAATGGTAATGGGATTCATTGAGGGGTCAATGGGAATGGGAATCATGATTCCATTGGTAGTGTTTGGTTCAAATCCTGGAATGAAAATTATTGTCATTGATGATGTTTGGTTCAGTTTAACTTTAGTAATGGGAATTCATAAAAATGTAGAGAGAGAAAGTAATATAGAAAATATAGAGAAAAAGTAAAAAATAAAGATAAATAAATTATAATAAGAGGAGTAGAGAGAGAAAGTGATATTGAAATTATATAGAGAGAAAACGAGATGAGAGGGTAGAGAGAGAAAGGGATATAGAAAATGTAGAGAGAGAAAGTGATATATGAAATATACAGAAAAAAAATTATAAATAATGATAAATAAATTATGATAAGAGAGGTAAAGAGAGAAAGTGATTAACAAAATATACAGAGAGAGAATGAGATGAGAAAGATAGAGAGAGAAAGTGATATAGCAAATATTGAGAGAGAAAGTGATATAGAAAATATAGAGAAAAAGTGATATAGAAAATATATATAGAGAGAAAATGAGATGAGAGAGGTAGAGAGAGAGTGATATAGAAAATGTAGAGAGAAAAAAGTAATATAGAAAATATAGAGAAAAAGTAAAAAATAAAGATAGATAAATTATAATAAGAGGGGTAGAGAGAGAAAGTGATATTGAAATTATATAGAGAGAAAGTGAGATGAGAGGGTAGAGAGAGAAAGTGATATAGAAAATATAGAGAGAGAAAGTGATATGTGAAATATACAAAAAATTGATAAATAATGATAAATAAATTATGATAAGAGATGTAGAGAGAGAAAGTGATTAACAAAATATATAGAGAGAGAATGAGATGAGAAAAATAGAGAGAGAAAGTGATATAAAGAATGTAGAGAGAGAAAGTGATATAGAAAATATAGAGAAAAAGTGATATAGAAAATATAAAAAAAAATGAAAAATTAAGATAGATAAATTATAATATGAGAGGTAGAAAGAGAAAGTAATATTGAAAATAAATAAAGAGAAAATGAGATCAGATAGATAGAGAGAGAAAACAATAAAAAAATGTAGAGAGAGAAAAAAATAAATACGTAGAGAGAAATTTTAAAATATAGAGAGAGAAAGTAAAATGAGATAATATAAAATAAAATATAAAAAATAAAAAAGGAGTGTTTTGGATATATGAAAAGGAAGGAATGATTGAGGAATTTGATTGATGAGGGGAGTAGGGATCCCTTATTCTCATTCCCATTGACACTTACCAAACAGTGTTAATGGGAATGATTACCATCCATTCCCATTCCTTAGTCCCTATTATTCCAAACCAAACGCCCCCTCAACTGATCGATTATGTCCTTTTTCTCTTGTATGAAGTCTCCAACCAAAATCAAAGCACAATCATCAGATTCTTTATATGTACAGAGGAAGAATTGTTTGTGTTCTTGAAATTGCATGGATACGAAATAATAATTATGCTTTTAGAATAATAATACATTAACAGAAAATCAACCCAAAAAAATCTGAACTAAACTCTACCATCCTTTTCAAAACTGCTTTAATACAAATAGATATATTATTCAATCCACAATAGGAATTTCAACCCAAAACTCGAATTCGATCGCATACATCTCCATCCATCTGCTACCCAATGTAACAACAGCCCGTCCTCACCTGATATTGGCAGCCCAAAACTCTCGCAAAAACCCAAACTGAGTTGCGCCGGCGGTAGACGGTGGTTGGGTTGTGGCAGCAACCGTTCAACCCGGAGACGAAGACAATGCTCAAAAGGGAGAAGAAATGAGGTTGCGGTAGAGCTCGTGGTTAGGATCTATGATCGGGAGCGGCGTTGGCTGATAGCATCGTGAGGGGAGAGATCGGCGGTTTGCGGCGTCGGGCGGCGGTTAGGGCATAGGAGAAACAAAAGGACGACTCGGGAGGGGGGGGGGGGGGGGGGGGGAGGCTCAGTAGGGGTTTTAAGGGAAAGAAAATAATTCATAATTAATTTATCTCGCGTCTATTTATCCCTGTAACCTTTCTAAAATTTTTTAAAAATTCTCCTACATTTTCTATAAGGTTATTTCTAATTTTTAACTCTTATTATGGTGTGTGTGTATAAACCGTATTTTACATTCTTTCCCACTAATAAAAATTTGGTCATCCAAAGTTCGCTATTAAACCAAGCACGTACTAACCTCTTATATGCGGTATAAATACTGAGTGAAGAACAGTACTATGTACCTCAAAGGCTGAAGTCCTTAACCCCCGATAAGTTATTGACAGGTTTAACCCTAGCTTCCCGTCTCGACAATGGGAGCCACCAAGTCGTACCCATAACAAGTCAACAACTTGCTCTCATGGTCAACCTTGACCATGATTGTGAATTTAACGAGTTATCTACCATACTAACTCTAAGGTCATCAACACCTAATCATCTAGTATAACAACTGATCTACCTAAATTGGAAACTATCCCCTATCTCTTTGAATGGTAGGGTCACAGATACAAGCTATGACCTACACGTGAGTATCCCTACCTCTTTTTCCTATGAATCATGGTGATGTAGAGAAATGTAGACTCGGTATCTATCAATAACTCAATAGGAAACACATAAATAAAATTTATCCCGGAATATCGACCTATCGGCCCGCTGTGCCTCCTCTCTGATAATGGCATGAATCCGGTCCATCTTCGAAATTGATGGTGGCATCGTCTGAATAGGCTGTGACTGAATCATCTGAACTACCGCTGGCTGAATATGCTGAGGTGTTGGAGGTCTGACCGATTGCTGATGCTGATAAACTGTTACTTCGACCATTTGCTAAGGCTGATAACCCATAGCTTCTACTGAGGCTGATAATCCTGAAGGCTGGTAGGCTGGGTATGGCTGATGATGATACTTGTCATGGAGCTGGAGCAAGGAGCATGATCTGGACACTATAGCATCGAACGTGGAGTTGGAGCAAAGAGCATGATCTGGCCTTGTCCCAGACGTACTCCTAAGGCCAAGAAAGAGGAAGAATGAAGTGGAAAAAGAGTCAACACTGGCTAGTAATGTCTCATCATCGAGCCAATATACGAAGTGCTAGAAAAAAAAGGGATTTAAAAGACTATTACAATGAAGTTTAATCAAGGAACATGCTCCATCCTTCGTATGGAAGAAATCAGGTTAAAACGATGCTAAAAAGCCTCTCTACATATTCCACCGGTGCCAAAACAAAGATATTTCGCCGAATGCAACATGAACGCCTATGTTGGTGAGCACGATCAATGTTAGATTCGGCCTGCACTGCGAACCAAAAGTAAAATGACGATAACTTTTGGCTTGGTTTGAATTACGGGTCGTACTACCTATCAAAAGTTAGATAATTGTAAAATCTACAACTTTAGAGTCCAACTCGAAAAAACCGATTTTAGTGCATCTCATCAAATTTACAGATCTGGACAGTTTGGGAGAGGCATAAAAAGGTCAAACAAACCCTTGCTTGACTCATCTTCGGTCTAGGTGGCTCACCCTTCCTTAAAGAGGGGTTTCCCCCTCTAGGAGAAACCCTAGAAAAGCTATCTTCATCCATCTCAATAGTCCGTCCACCTCCGGAGTAAGGAACCATTCCGAAGGCACAGGAAATCTTCTCCCTAAGCATTTCTTCATCACTATTATCTGTTTTGAATTGTATGAATGCTTTTTTTAGTGTCTTTGATTTATAATTCTTTTATGATGGAGTAGTTCTCTTGATTCTAGGATGTAGGGAATGCCTTTTTAATATGTGAACATCTTTTTATTGAGTCTATTGAGTTTGTATGTTTCTTATTCGATGAAATGTGTGTTTATGTCTGGGCCTACTATGTACACACAAACTCAATGCTAAAAACACGAGATTCATATCCTACAAAGATTCGGGGATGAACCGAAAGGAAAACCTAATCTTCCAATCCGTATAACCTGAGACATGGAGAGTTGCCTACGAATGTAGAACGGTATGCCACGAGAAGTAATAAGTTGTCATATATCTTAATGGACCAATCTTAATTCGTCGTCACATAATAGGAGAGTGGTCATTTAGGGGCCGTGGGATCTTGTGATAGGATTCTATCTAGGTTACGATATCTAATTTTGACTATTCCAAAAGTAGGCAATAATTGAGGTTGGTACGATAGTGTAGTTCCAAAAGTTTATTGATTACAAATGATAGTCTACCTACATAAATACATATTGAGGATAGGAATAATTCAAGCATAGATTAGGGATTTACAATTATTTGGGTTAAACCGAAGTCCTAGAATCACTTCCCCCTTTACTCACTTCCCTAACTTAGCTCTCTTCCCTGCCTCTCCCTCAATTCTCTCATGCTCAACTCTCTTCTCTGCCTTTCCCTCAATTTTCTCGTGCTCAGCTCTCTCTCTCTCTCTCACTCACTCTCTCTCTCTTTCAACTCTCTTTATCTTAAGCTTCCTTGTGAGTCAACTATCCCGAATTCTCTAGATAACCTATTTTGCCATTTTGAATATTACTTGATTCACATCCCTTGTGGGATCAACATCTTTATCATCTGAAGAGGTTTTGTGCACTTGTGGAAATATCACATCAATTAGGCAGGGTGAAAGTTTACCGAGCGACTAGTTATAACTGAGGTTAGACAAAACAAATCTAAGTGGGTCAAGGAGGATCACATGTTGACAAAGGAAAGCTCTAATTGAGGTTAGGCAGGGTGGAAGTCTACTGAGTGACTAGTCCAAGTGGGTTAAGGAGGATCGCACATTAGCAAAGAAAAATCCTAACTGAGATTAGGTAGGGTGGTATCTTACCAAGTGACTAGTCCTAACTGGAGGTTAGGCAAGAAAAAAATCCAAGTGGGTCAAAAACAACCGCACTTAATGATTGAAACTTCAATGAGAAGTTGGCATGAGATGAAAAGTCCAAGTGAGTCAAGTGACCAGACACTTGATGGACAAGCCCTAACAGGTCAAGGTTGACTGGATGTTAGACAATGAAAAGTCTCAATGAGTTACGATTGACTGGATGATGAACAAGGAAACCTTAGACTTAGATTAAGAAAGTTAGGATTGAGCAATCGATTAGGCCAAACCAATCGATTGCCCCCAAACCAATCGATTAGGATGATTTCCTAATTGATTGGGAACTGAATTTGTGAGAGCATAGAAGGTGTCAGAATCAATTGGGCAATCGATTCAAGCAGTGCTAATCGATTAGAGCAATCAATTAAGTTGTGTTTCTCACAGGAACTGAAAGTCTTGAATCTATTGGTGCAATCGATTGGGATATGTTTCTCTCATGAATAGAAAGCCTTGAATCAATTGGGGGAATCAATTAAAGGCTAATCAATCGATTGAGAATCGATTCAGTCCAAGTCAATCAATTAGGGCAATCGGTTGGCTAACGTTTGTGAAGGGACATTAGCTTAGGGAATCGATTGGGGCAATAAAATAAGCTGCTTTCTCTAGCGAACAAAAAGCTACCGAATCGATTGGTATGACACACCAATCGATTAGGGGTTCGAAAAAGAACCATTCTGTAGGTGTTTGAATGGTCGACTGACATGACAATCGATTAAGGGGGAGCTTAATCGATTAGGAGGTGAAAAATAGCTCGAACAACGTCCATATAAAAGGGAGTTCATCTAGGGGTTTAACCTCCAGTTCTTGGCGATTTTGGAGTGAAGTGTTGCTATATTTTTTGAGTCAATAAGAGGCTAATCCAAAGCAAAATAAGAGGCTAATCCAAAGCAAGAAAAGAGCAACCAAATTAAGATTTATTATTGTAATCATTTTCGATTATTTTTTAACCTAGTTTGCATTTCTTGTTTGTATTCCTTTGTATTTGAACTTATACGATATTTTTCCACCTTGAAATTATTTCCGAGAAGGAGTGTGCTCATAGTAGAGTTATGTGCATGATATGGATCTTTAGATTAGTCATTTCAAGGAGGTGATGACTAAGTAAATTAGAGGTCTTAGCATTGTGAAGATCTTCGCTTTGAGTATCTACTACAAATCATTATAGAAGCAGCGAACGAAGCTATCACATCTCCTCTAGTTCTCTACGTATCCTAACATAGAGGAGAGAGGGAGGCTCGATACCTTGCCACGATGTACATGACTTACCACATATCTAGGACAATGATCAGAGCATGTTTAGTAATGGCCATCTAAAATGTAGAGTTGGTAATTGCGATATTATTATCACATGTATATATTTCGTCTGACCAATCTGATACTTTAATAAACATGACATGAGAAGATGTCTTGGGTTTATTGTATATTTGTTTATCTAGTTTTGATGATATACATATTTATCTTTCATTTAAAAAAGGTTTGAAAATTTGATCTAGAGACACAACATGATGGTAAGAGATAAAACGGGCTCTCATATAATGAGGGTTCAAAACTTACACAGGATATCTCATACGCCCACAATGTTGGTGGGAAATTTTTTGTGGTCAGATCGATTATTTTTACGATTAAATAGTTTGAAAAGCTAAATAACTAGATTAAAAATGTTAGAAAATTTGATATTACTTTAAATTTAAAATGATCCTATTTTGAGTCATATGTCATTGTATATATTGAAAAATTAGGGTCATAGGAGGGATAAAATAGTCTTTAAAGGAAGCAAAGGGTTTTCTTCAGGGCTAAGCATTCGGTCAAAATTGAACCGACCGAATCGAATAAATTGAAAACTGAATTAATCGATTTTTTTGGAACCAACCGAACCGACTGAATTTTTTACAAAAACCGAACTTACCAACAACAACAACAACAACAACAACAACAAAGCCTTATCCCACTAGGTGGGGTCGGCTATATGGATCCTTTTACGCCATTGAGTTCTATCCCCTACTATATCATCATCTAGATTTAAATAAAATTTATCTTGTTTTATTGTTGCCAACCAAGTCTTTTTTGGTCTTCCTCTCCCTCTTTTAATGTGCGTATTTATCATAGTTTCACATCGTCTAACAGGGGCATTTATTGGTCTTCTAAGTACATGTCCGTACCATCTCAAACGTGTCTCCCGAAGTTTTTCTTCAATAGATGCAACTCCGACTTTCTCTCTAATACTCTCATTCCTTATTCTATCCATCCTCGTATGTCCACACATCCACCTTAACATCCTCATCTCTGCAACTTTCATCTTTTGCTCATGTGCTCGAGTCATAGCCCAACATTCAGCACCATATAACATAGCAGGTCTAACTGCCGTTTTGTAGAACTTCCCTTTAAGTTTTAGAGGTACTTTACGATCACATAAGACACCCGATGCTAATCTCCATTTCAACCATCCTGCTTGTATTCTATGTAAGACATCTCTCTCAATTCCTCCATCACTTTGCAAGAACGATCCTAAAAACCGAACTTACCAAACCGATAAAATTTCGATTAATTCGATTTTCAACCGAATTAACCGAAATTTTAAATTTTATTAAAATAACAAGATTTTATTTAATTAATTATATTTTTAAATAAAAATAATTAAATTAATATTTTTATTCGGTTTAACCGAATTATAAAATTCAAAAATTAAACCGAACCGATTTAACCGAAAATCGAACCGAATTTTAAAAAAAAAATCGAAAACCGAATTAACCGAACCGAATTTCAAAATTCGGTTGATTCAGTTCTGTTAATTCAGTTTTTTCAAATTTTTGCTCACCCCTAGTTTTCTTGTCCTCAACTTTGACTTTGAATTCTCTTCTTAAATGACAAGTCAACGGAAAGGGTGATTGCAACATTCATAAAGGCGATTTGACGAGTAACATTATTAAGTTAGTAATTGATAATATTAAGTCAAGATCAGAAGAGTATTCTAATTACCACCTAAATGATACGTTTATAACTGATAAGATGCATCTTGATTCTAAGGGGGACAATGTCCTATGAGTTTATCAACTAAGTAACTAACTAGACTCTGGTATCAATCTTATTGATGCAGAACAATTCTCTTAAAATCATGTAACAAAGACAGACGCAAGTATTGTTCTTAGAAGGAAATGCCTGAGGACATGGTGAGATGGTCAACCATAAGACGTGATAAATATACTTGACCATTACATTTTCTGAATTTATTTGATGGAGGCGAAACTAGCTTGCTATTTTTTTTATGATTTATTTACCGTCGTTGTCTTTATTAGATAGGTTAAAAAGTCATGGCAAAATGTTTCAGACACCGCATCAGAGAATCCTTGCCGTCCTTTTATTAGCCTAGCCCGTTCGCAAGACATTATTACCCCGAATTCTTCTATCTGAACCAGGAGAGGTACACCGGAAGCGTCGCTCGCTCTCGCCTCCTCTTGCTATACCTAATTCTTGGACCTTCTCTCTTCCCTTTCGCCCGTCGCCGATGCCCTAAACCAAGATCCAGGCACCGTAGACAAATTGAAATTGTACGAAGATCGATCTTTCATTCTGAGCTTTAATTTAAAGGTTGGTACGTAGTTTTTTTCCCCCCTTTCTCGTCGCTGATTATTGATTAGATTTTCGCATTTCAATAGGATCGTCAAATAATGGTCATGAGTCTCTTTAATCGATCCAGCATTGTTCCAGGGTGCCAGATTATAGCTAGAAAATTGGTTCCGCAATAGATCGAATTTGTTTCTGACTTTAAGAATTTTTGAACGCGAAGCGGCAAAGAAATCCATGATCAATTAAAGCTCAGATATCTAATCAGTACGTGCCCCCCAATCCAATTAATGAATTAGTCCTCTGCCCGAGCGTCGAGGGGGATGGAGAGGCCGGGCGAGCACGTGCCGCCGGACCCGAACCGGATCCCTTCGTCAGTGTTCGCGCGGACGAAGTCGTCGACGCCCATGGAGTGGAGCGCCGCGTCCAACGAGTCGCTGTTCAGCATCCACGTGATCAGCTTCAAGGGCCACGAGGCGGAGGCGCCGGTATTCCCGATGGACGGCAGCTTTCCGCGGCAGTCGGGCGAGTCGTTCGCGTTCCCGATGACGACGACGGAGGAGGCCAACGCGGCGGCGATGAAGGAGGTCATGGGCATCAATGCAGAAGAGAAGGCGCGCAAAGAGGGCACCGACCGCAGCTTGTCCCGCCGCTCCGACGAGTCTTTCGCTTTCCCATTGTACGCATACATCCCTCTCCAGCCTCCTCTTAATTCTATCTCGTTTTAGCTGGTGGAACTTGAGAATTTGAAGCAGAAATATATACGCAAAATGAATTGAGAACAGATTGACTAGCGAAAAAACTGGCGTCGGCTCGAAGAAGGTGGACGCTGCTGCGGGAGATGCAGCAGAGAGCGGCGAGCCGCAACCGGAGACCCAAATGGCCACAGAGCAAAACGCAAGGTTCTCCTGCTTCTCCTGTTTTCCATCCTGCTGCTAAGTGCTAACACAACAACACAAAATCTCAACAAACGTACGTAGGTTAATTTGCTCTATCTCATTGCTATATAATTTACTTTTTCTAATTTCTATACGTATACAAGATTTTCGATCGTGTCAGATGTGATTCTCTAGTGCATGTGTCAGGAATGAGAAGAAGCTGCCGACTGCGATCACAGAATGAATTCAAGAATATATTGTTGCAATGAGGCCACGACATTTTGGGCTTTTGTGGCATCCCAAGCCGATGCACTCATGATTATATATATATTTTTCGGCGAATTTTTACCTACGTCGTCTTTTTGGGGGAAAAAATATATAAATATATATATTCACGCTTATGCAAATCTTGTCTGAGTTTGTTCAGGGTTGTTGGCGGTGGAACTTTGGCACGAGGCTGCTGAGTTTGTTTTATTCAGATTGTAATGCACATGGTCCAATATATTTTCTTTTTTCTTTTGTAGCTAGCATTCGAAATAAAAATATGATAGAAATTTTCAACAGCTAATTAATACATATATCCACGTACTAGGGGATAAAAAATCTATAACACATTACTTTCAAATTCATATCGTAAAGTAACAAACCTATATAAACAAAAAATGCATATCCATAATTGGGCTAACGAACATTGACATTTTATTGAACTACACATACCATGTTTTTATATTTATTAAATCATACATCTCTTTTTAATAGTATCCTTGTTTGTTCAGACTATTAACCACTTTAGTCCATTTTCATTCGATTAGTCTTAAATCCCCAACTTAAATTTCGCAATCAGTTCAGAGATTTTGTTTTACATTTATATAACTTTCATCGACCGATTAATCTGGGTAATTATAATTTCTGGATCCGCCGTTGCTTCCTTTCATTCTTTAGCATCAGCATAACAACCTAGAGTTTATATCCTTTAGGATCAACGGTTGTGTAATGTAGAATGTATTCTTGCTGGTAGAAAGTTTTTGCCATTAAGGTATCCACTACTATTTCACATGTGTCCTCTCTGTCGTCCTACATATTTATACTAGATTTTGGCTTCTTTATTTTAAGAAAGTATAATCCATGTTTTTTCCAGTGAGCCATATAAACTCTCATATTCTCTATCAATATTTTATATTTTCTATTCAGTGAGCCTTTTGTAAATGTTTCACAATGTCACTTATGAACTTAGACATACCATATTTGCTCAAAAATAGCACTCATGACTTCTAGACACTATTTTCACCGTTGTGAAAATTTTTTAATTGTAATTTATATGATCAATGAGTTTTGGACAAAATACACCGTAACCTTCCAACTTCTCAAAATTAGCCCAAATTGAGACCTTTAATTTGTATTCCTAAGACCCTTACGAGTCTAACCATGCATGCCCTCAAACTTTGATTACAAACCCTAGATAGGTCCTTGAAAGTTTTTGAACTTCTGCATTTTTTGGCAGAAAGTCATTGTTGAATTTAGGTCAATTCTATTTACTATTAATGAGTTTTGACCAATATTCAGTAACAAATTTCACTAAAAAAACCCTTAATCTGCGATGAAATTTATCAAAATATATCATCACAGACAATTTTTGTGACGAAATTGTTTTCGTTGCAAATAGGTTGTCATTAAATTTTGCAACAAAAAATAAAAATTCATTACAAAATTTATAACAAATAAAATATTTGTCACAAAATTCATCGCAAATCAATGATGAAAACATTTTCGTCGCAAATCACGACGAACAATTCCATCGTTGATCAGCAATAAAAATTATTTTCGTCATTGATCAGTGACGAATATGATTTTCGTGGCAAATCAACAACGAAATTGTTCATCGTTGATTTGGAATATTTTGCAATAATTTTTTTTGCCACAAAATTTGTAACAAAATCATAATTTTTCCAATGATACTGATCTACAAATCTGTTCCATCATTCATAGATATAAACTTGTAAATCTAATACAATCAACATAAACAACAAAGATCCCACATAACAAAATCAAACATATATAACAAAATGACAAATCAAAGATCCAATACAAAATCTGATACATCATACACATACAGATTCCAAAATAAAGTCAAATCTAATCATCAACATTGTTCAGTCAAACTAGAAAATGTAACAAAAGATTCCATAACATCACATACTTCCTCTTCTTCTTTTTCTTGATCTTCTTCTTCTTCTTTTTTGCATTAGCACCAACAATCTACCCCTTCCAACTGCCTCCGCCACTGTTGGAGCTCCTTCATCCAGTGATGAGTGATGAACAACATCGAGGGTGCACTGCACGCTTGTTGTGTAAGAGGGGAGGTAGGGAGGGATTACTGCTGATTGTCGCTACTGTTGGGCAATTTTCTAACTAGAGTTGCTGCCTCTACTTCGCTTGGCGACGATCAGAGAGCTCCAATTGGTCACGCGCACGGGCTATAAGGCGAGTTGGGGACGCGTGCAAAATGGAGGCCAATTTAAATTCAAATTCAAACTTTACAAGGCTACCACTTTTGGCGCCTGAATTAGTGGGCCCACAGGAAGGACTTGGGGGGTCGCAGGTATGAGGCATTATACTCTCCTTATCTAAATAGAACCAAAGAAGATATTGCTTGGGTGCCTGCCGACTGGATTAGTTGGGTTGGGTTGGGTTGGGTTATGCTCTCCTTTTTGGGATCATTGACGGGCTAACTCTCCATAGCTGGAATAATGGGCCTTGGATGTTGATGGGCTATAATTAATGAATTACAAACTAGACTACCCAATCCATTATGAAATTAGGGGTAAGCATGTGTAGCGAGTGGTTAAGAGTCATTAGCTTACGTGGGATTGATTGTAATGAACTATATATATATATATATATATATATATATATATATATATATATATATATATGATCTGCTGCGGACCGCGTACGGACCAAGCGCCAGACCAATCAGGGCAACTGCCTGATCGGTCAAGCAACTCGCTGCGCCGATGGTGGCTGATCGTCGATCGGACACCATCGGCATCCTTCGATCGCCACCCCGAACAAAACTATAACCCTAGAGGGTACGGTGAACCCTAGGGATAGCGATGAACCCGTCGGATAGCGATGAACCCGTTGACATTGGGTAACGGCTGATCGATTAGGTTGACCGATCAGGCAACTTCCTGAAGCCCCTGACTCATCAGGAACCTGCCTGATCGGTCAGGGACTTCCCTGACCGATCAAGTAGGTACCACATATGCAGTCTACAGCAGATGGTCCGCAGTATATCAAAATATTATATATATATATATATATATATATATATATATATATATATATATATATATATATATATATATATATATATATATATATATATATATATATATATATATTGGAGGCATAATTGTGATTATTCCATGAACTATTGAATTCTTTGATTCATATATAAATATTAAAAAATAATTTGTAAAATCTATTAATTCGAAAAAAAATACTAAGAAATAAGAAAATAAATCTAACTATAAAAAATATTATTAATAAAAAAATTTCTCTCTTATATATAAATCCAAACTCTAAGACACAAACAAAAAAAATAAAGAAATTAATAAAACAGAATGATTATATAAATATCTTGTAATCCATAATATCAGAAATATCAAATTATTCTAAATATTATAAAAATAAAAATTACTAAAAAATAATAAAAATCTATGAATCCTCCTACATCAGTTATCTTGGATTGAAAGAACTCATCCTCGAATTTTGTGTAGTATTAGATGGTAGCCCAAGAAGAAAAATATTTGAAATGAAATCGGCAAAATCTAGTAATAGATGTTAAATTTTGAAAAACTTTGTTGATCCACTGATGGATACCGTTCTTATTCATCTACCAAAGATACAAAGAATCAACAAATTTCAATAATCTTTTTTGCAGTTTTAACAGAAGCATCAATGGTACAAGAAAGCTGTTTTTTTTTTTTTTTGCCATTGTTATCTTTCTTCATCAGTTCAAGATATTCCAGCTGATCCAACACTTCCTAAGCTTGGTCGATCTCATCCATCAGTCACATTTACTCCATTAATTCTTGATCAGAAAACTCATACAAAATTAATTTATATTTGACAAAATTATAAATTACTTGGAACCGAGGAAGAACGTATCTGAGGCTTTGTAATTCTCCTTACAAGTCAGTTTTCCCACAATACTACTCTCGTACATAAGTGGTGACTACATCAATTAGTTTATTGATGATATAACATGCACCTGCCTCCTCCTTTAGTATTGGCGAACTACGTCCATAGTTGCTGTATTTTCAAATATTTCTGTAAGCTTTTCTTCACTATTATCATCGTTTTCATAATCTTCCTTGTAAATTAAATCACCGACTATTTCAATCTTTTCATCCATATCTTTTTTTAAAAAATGCATTCAAATTAAAATAAAAGAACTTGCGATCTTTAAAATCTTACGTCGCTAGATGCTGGGATAACTATTTCTATAGATCTCCAAGAATCTCATCTTGGATGTTACAATGTGAGACTTCATCAGTCGAAACCTGTCTGTCAGAACGACGATTACAACCACGATGATCATCCATGGGATCTTGAGAGATCTGATACCACCTCCAGGGCATAGCGCAGGCGATGGGCACACGACTTCTCTGGCATAATAGCCAAGGGCGATTCTCGGGAAGTGATGACTTGATTACACCCTGCCTTGCACCTAACGCCTGTATAGCTGAATTAACCTCCTTCCATATCCGTAGGACCGATTCTAGGGGGACTTAACAAGTGTATACCTAAATTAACCTCCTTCTATATCCGTAGGATCAATTCTAGGGGGACTGTTGAGGTAGCAAATCAACCTTTAAGAGCTCTGATACCAAAGGAGAAGAGAGATTGGAGAAGAAAGCAAAAAGAGAACTCGAAAAAACAAAAAAAAAACTTGATGTTTGCCAATGAAAGAAACAACTTTGTTAATACTGTAAGAGTAGATTCCTCATACAGTTGATAGGTATTATATAAACCTTGGACCTTAAGACTTAATTAGGAAAGAAATCTTAAATTTTAAACAACCTTAATTTCAATTTGATAAAGAAAAAAAAATAAATCGTACTCGAAAAGGAAATTTTGTAACATACAGAAATTAATAAAAATAAAACGCTGAAATAATCAATCCCTAATCTCTAAATACAAGAAATATCAAAAAATACCCTAAATATCTTTAATATGAAAATTACTAAAAATGATCTGAAAAGAGTTAAAATGACAAAATTTGGATTAAAAAATTGACGATCACGGATTTCCCATAACAAACATAGATTTTTAACTTTCGCACGCGTGATGATTAATAGAGTTTGATTCTGAATTCCGAATAAAAAATTATATGCTTTGAAAAATTGAATTCAAATTATGTCCTTTAAAAAATTGAATTCTTTTATATCGATTCTGCATCACTATATGAACTTAATTCTTCATCAGTATATGAACTTAATTGAGCTAGCTTAATCATAAATTCATAATTATATTTTTTTACTTAGATACTATAATTTACTTTATCTAAAAAATTAAAAAATAAGTAAACATACGTCACTTTTTTCCTTCTTAAACATACAATCGACCTTATCCAATTAAAAATACAAAAGCACATCATCTAACAGTAAACAGTCTCATGGGTTTATCTATACAAATTATACATTAAATTATGTACAATAGTTTGATTTAATGAAAATCATATCTGCTGGCCTGATGTCATCCTGTTTCATACGGGAACTGGAAGTGTTTAATCAAATAAAACTAAAATCTTCTCTTATGTTGCTGAAATATGAATGCTCATATTTTCCACGTCTTGTAATTTTCTGAGTTGTTTCATTGCCCACCTTGGCTCAATTCAGCCTATAAGGAAAGAAAGAAGCAGGCACAAATTAGAAACAGCAGACAGATAAATAAAAAAGCTTCAATTAAACTTTGCAATTCTTAAAGTTTGATCAAGTTTTTTAGCACATTCAAAAGAATTCAGATTTTTTTTTCCTAAAACGGAAAGCAAAAGTATCTCCAAGTTGATTGCATGCATAATGCATTCAAGGTTGGAAGAACAAAAAGTTGAATGCCTTGAAGGAGTGTCTCTTCTTCCTTGGCAAGTTCTGAATATCTTTAGGAATGAAATGAGAGCCTGTAATAATCATGGATTACGAACTAAAGAACAAGTGGATCTGCTTATATCAACTGTCAGCCCTCTGATAATTTATTTAAAAATTTGCCTAACTAAATTACCAGAAGCCCTCTTTCGGTGGAAGTCCCACAGATCCTTCTGAAATAAAATAGGTTCTAGTAAACAGTGTTGGAAAATTGGTTCTAAAGCAATAAACTTGGAAGATAATTCAAGTGAGTTTTATCTAATAAAATTAAAAATTAATCAAAAAAATTGAAATCAACCTTTTGAGTAGATAATTTTAAAATATTTAATTATTTAAAATCAATTTCAATTGAAAGAGGAATTAATTATTAAAATGAGCCCAAATAAAAATCCATTATGGAAAGGGAAATAAAATCGTGCCACATCGAAAAGGAAAGGATATTAATTCTTCCTTATATTGTGTTTTGTATTGTTAGAATTTTGTTGGTTCAACTCAGCCCATGCTTGGATCCAGCAAGGGAGACACCGCATTGGGTGCACTAGGACGCAATTTGCACATACGCGTCGGCCTGAGGAGCTTCAGGGTGAGTCACACTAGTTAGCGTGCATGTGACAATGCACACAATGTGGATGGATTGGATTCGCCCAGATAAAGGGTCAGTGTGATCCTTCAGGTGGTACTTCGTTGAATTCATTTTGGATGACTCAGATACATCTAGATGAAGGGTCAAAGTACTCCTTCAGATGAGATTGGATATGAGTCGTTGAGTTCAAATTGGATGACTCAGATGCATCCAGGTTGACTTTCATGCAAAACAATTGATTTCTTCTTATTAATCAAGCACATCTGCCCATCAAGCTTATCCTTAAATCCTACCCATTGGGCCACAAGCTATCTTATCAATCATCATTGAAGCTCATCAGTTTCTGTTTCTTAAGAGGCGTATCCCTATTGATTGCTACATATATGCTTTTGAGGTTGTGAACTGGTGCAAGACCAAAGAAGAGAGGACACTGTCATAATCAAAGCTAGACTAATATGAAACTTTTGACAATGTGAAATGGGATGCTCTTGGGCAACCATTTAGTTGCAGGATGTTCCTCAACTTGGATTTCTTGGATCATGTAGATTCTTTCCTCTATGCATGGTGTAGAGGTGGTAAACAATTAGGCTGACCATTGCTCTGAGTGTGGGAAGGGGTGTGGCAACCATACCTACTCATCCATTCCTGCCCATAAGAGGCTCTTCAGAGGATCTTTGAAGATAGTGATTCTAGGTGTTTAATGATTGTGCCAAGGTTTAAAATTTCGACCCGTGCCGATGTTTCGGTCTCAGACTGGAACGATACGGTTTCGGTATCGTATCGTGTTGTACCGATATGGTTTCGGTATTTTTTATTTATATATAATAATTATTAGATAAATATATATTTATTGTGTATAATTTAAAAATAAGTTGTATATTGATTTGATATAAGTTTTCAATTATTGAACAACTTAATATTGTTAAGAAAATAATTAAATATAACTTTCTTTAAAAAAAATTGATCTATCAATAACTCGAATTAAAATTGATACATTACAATATGTTACCTTACTAATACCAAAAGGAGTGACGTGAATCAGATGAAAATATTGGTTCTTGCAGCATTCTGCTTAGATCAATTCCATGGTTCTCTAACGCCCAAATTAAATAAGCATCCCATGATATGCAATATTGATATTGATTTCTCCACATGTCCATCAGCGTATCTCGATTCATCATTGAAAGTTGGACTTGAACTGACACCATTGAAATCGGAACAGGTACAAGCACAGGATAAGGATAAGCATATACCTCTGAACTCTGGTATGATGGATCACTATATGATGCATCAAAGTTATAATAAGAAGGTTGTGAGTATGATGAACTTCGACCAGAATCAATCTCAGCTAAACTTTGTCACATATCTCGATAATTGTGAGCTTTCTTTTGTTTGTTATCCTTATTTAGACGTTGATATTGAATAGTTCTAGCTCTATGATCATCATCTTGAGTTGCATGTGTGTAATCTGCCTCACATGTCCATGGCTCCGGTGCTAGAGTAGGGGGAACATAACTTTTACCACCAGATGCATCACCACTATCATCACTTGCATGAGTACTTGCACTGCTATTAACATCACTAGCCTCATCTCGAACTTCTCGTCGGACTACAGTATCAGAAGGTGATGATGCTTCATCACTGTCATCATGTTCTTGCTCATCAATTGCATCAAGTGGATTTTCTCTAATTCTCAATTGACCCCTTCCTGTAAAAGTAGGAGGCTTGACTTTTTCTTTCTTTTTAGTAAAAACTGCAGGAGCTTTGCCTTTATCTATGAACTTTGATTAGGTTTGGGATGTTTGAGAATGTCTTGATCGAGATCCAGAAAATTGAAATTCTTGATCAAAAGCTTCATCATAATCTTCTCCCTCCCTGATATCTCCTCTAGCTTGTATTGTTTCAATCTATTGAGTAAGAAATTGAGATGGTCGTGGTGGGTCTCCTGCTTCATCAAGTAATGGATTTTCAGCCTCAACAGCGCTCCACCAATCCATCATTGGATCATTCTCATTTTAGACAAATCCAATATCAAATGGGTCTACATCACCAGACTCTTGTTCTTCATTTTCTTCTATTATTGCTCTTAATTGAAAATGCATATTATAATGAACGTAGACCATCTTCTCCAATCGACGATAAGAAAGACGATTTCTTACTTTTGTATGAATGAGAGAGAAAGTTTACCAATTTCTTTCACAACCACTTGAAGATGTTGTCTGTGAGAGAATTCGTACTGCAATCTTTTTCAAATTTAGAGTTGATCCTCCATATTGTAACCACCACTCAACTGTAAGATAAATAAGAACAAAATTAAAATAATATTTATATTTGCTGAAATAATTAATAATAATTTTTACTATATTTACCTGCATCCATTTTATATCTGCATGACATTGCAATAGGATCACTAAAAGAACCATATGCCTCTCGAAATAATCGGCTTTCATTAATAGTCTCAGCAATTGATTCTCTATTTGTTTGTAGTCTTGATATTACATGTCTGAGGGCTTGAAATAAATCATCATTTGTGCCAAGATTATAACGGTATTGATATGCCAGATTGAGATAATAACCTACAATAATTAAACATATATAAATATGCAATTATTAATAACAATATTAGAAATTCTTTATTAAAAAATATGTACCTGCTAAATGAATATATTTTCCCATTTGATCGTCCCATCTTGTAGTGATTATATCAATGTAATGTTGATATTTGGTTGGTGATTGAAGACGTCTCTTAATTTCCTCTTTTGCTTCATGAATTAGGCGGTAAACGTTGCCCATTTGTGACTTCCTGTCCATATCAACTTTACGTAGAACAACGTACAAAGGTTCTATTGCTAGAAGAATATCTGCAATATAGTCCCAAAATTTAACGGATATAATAATTTTTTGCACCTCTTTACCTTCGCCTGTGTTAGAATATCAAGAGACTTCCCAATCCTCAAAAGAGAACATGGCTTTCAATCCAACTTTTTTTTGATTCAACGATTTTAACAGGAGAAAGTGAGTGGTAAACCTAGTCGCTTCTGGTCGTAGAATCTCACCATTAATAAATTTCCTCATTAATCCATGAATCCAATGATGATTATAGAGGAATTTTATTAAAGATTGACCTTTTTTCACTACCTTTTTCACTATATCGAGTTTACCAATATCTCCCATCATCAAATCGGTACAGTGTGTTGCGCATATTTTTGCTCCAATAACTCTCCAGCCCTCTTAAAGTTGGCACCATTACCTGTAATTACCTGCACTATATAATCTACACCTATCTCTTGAACTACACTATCTATCAAATGATATATGTAGAATGCATTATGAAAATCTGTAGTTGCATCAATAGATTTATGAAATATCACCTTTCTATTGCAGTATAGTAGAAAGTTGATAATGCTCATCTGTGTAGGTCCTGTCCAGCCATCACACATCAATGTAACCCCATATAAGCTTCATTGCTTTTTGCATGATAGGATCCAAGTTTTGATCTCCTCCACTTGTTCATCTAAATATGAACCAACAATTTCATATGCAGTCGGAGGTTGAATACCAGGACCAGATTTTTTGATGTTGGACACCATGCTACGGTAGTATGTATTGTTTGCTGCATTAGGAGGAATATGATTAAAATGAAAAAATTTGTAATACTTTTACCGATTGATTTCTTGTTCTCTTTTGTGTATGCATCATCAATCCTAGTCTGCTTGCTAGCTTGGTCTGGAAATGCCAGTGGATCAATATCAGCAATATCAACTGAACGTCTTCGTCCCATAACAGGAAAAAACTGTTAGTAATATGAGATAAGTGTCCTAAGGCAATCGCCTTATGATTGTAAACATTTATTTTAATAAATGAATATTCACTATTTGAGTATGCATGTCTGTGTATTTGATTGGGATCTTAAACTCATTTACTGAATGCCCACAATACAATTCACAGCGTGAGAGAATTTATGATGAATTCACAAATAGTGATTATCTCTACATATGCAATTGTGAAGTATTGAAATTGTCTCTAGTCGATGAATTGATAAATAAGGACACTATCAATTCTGTTGAGACTAGCATGGGTTATTCTCTAATCAGCTGATTCTCACTGGCTGGTGACATTGGGATGTCCGGAGATAAACATAAATGTTAGTTAAGGGAACTAGTTCATTGGAGTGACTGGCTGTAAAACTTCACATGGCAGTCTACACATAGAAATGTCAGTGAAGTTCTTACTGCGGCTTAAGTGCGATGTTTCTTTGACTTGCGGAGTTCAAGTCATCTTGGTCATGGAGACTTATACTTTAACATCTTAAGCAAGCATCTCCAAGGAGGTGTGGACCCAGGATGGTTGGGTATAAGCCGAAGTGCCCGAAGATGTTTGAACAGCCTACAAAGGATTCACCACTCCTTGCGAGGGGATGTATACCCAAGGCCTATCGTCGGATTGTTACTCAAAGCCTCTGGCCAGAGCATGACATGTTCAGATATGAGTCTCTGAAAGACATGAGAGTAATTAGAATCCGTTGGACGAGAAAGACATTACTTGGGCTAGGTGTGACGTAGTCAGCCTAGTAGGGACTGACACACATAGACCGTGTCCTGAACCAAGTGGGTATAAGATGGTGAAGAGAATGAGGCACGATTCATTAGAGCTGCTGAAGGGTTTCAGAATTATTTCTGAGGTCAACCGTTGATCTTTCGATTAATTGGGGGTCATGATGTACTACTAGGTGCCACTCATGATCGTTCTATAATTGGTTGATTATAGACGGCCAACATAAATCGAAAGCCTATTTAGTCACACGCACTACGAGTAATCCGAGGGATTTAAAACGAGTTGAAAATTGGATTTTCCGATCAAGAGAGATAAGTCGAATCTGAATTTATCAGAGACGCATCGGAAGCTTAAAATGGCTAAGTCTTTTGAAGGCTTATTGGGCGAATTAAATGAGTTTAATTCGCAAGGAGACGGCTTGGATTTGGCCGGCCAAAGAGGGTCCCCACCCTCTTTGGTTTGGCCGGCCACAATAAAAGGGAGAACCAAGTTTTTGGTTTAAATTATAAAATAAATCGAGCGTGATTTGTTTTATAAAATTATGGATAAAGAAATTTATATAAAGAAATTTATATAAAGAAATTTATAGAAATTTATTCTTTTTTATGGAAATTAAAATGAACCATGGATTGGTTTATTTTATTTTATAAAATCAATTATGAATTGATTTTTCCATGATAAGAAAAATTTATATAACAAATTTCTTATAAAATTTTATTCCATAATAAAAGGAGAGACATGGTTGTTTTTATTATAAATTAAATTATAATAAAAACTTAGCATAACGGAATAATTCATAGAAAAATTTATAAGATAAATTTCTTATGAAAAATTTATTCCGTTAAAAATGAGACTTGGCGATGAAGAGGCTACAATATAAAGGTGCATAGGCAAGGCTTAGAAATCAATTCAAGTGATCAAGGATTCTTGCCTAGCCTCTTTTCTTCTCCTTCTCTCCCTCTCCCTCCTCTAGTTGGCGCGGGCCCTAGAGGGCTCCCTTAGGGTTGCCGTGAGCCACCTCCACCAAGAAGTTGCCAAAGAAGAAGAAGAAGCGGGTCGCGACTCCTTCCTTCCTCCCGGAATCTTGATTCCGTTTTTCGTTTGATGGTTAGTTTCCATCTCTCTCTCTTGATATTCTTATCGTGCCTTTGGAGAATCTAGTAGTTCTTGTCGGCACGAAACTCGTGGCTTTGCGAAGTCATCCCGAAGAGAACTCGGCGTGGACGCGAATAGAGGCGGAGCTTCCAAGGGACGCTACGGTTGGATCTCGTCCCTTTCTACGAGTTACGCGAGGTATTAAGTAAATTAGTTTACTTTCTGCAAAATTTTAAATGTATGATCATGTCTCCACAACATAAGGTTGCGTGCTAGATACGTGGTTAAAATAATTTGAGAAATTATTTATGCTAAACCTTCCGCTGCACGTAATTAAATTTTAAAATTACGAACTCGTATCCATGTCAACATGCACCCGGTCCCAACAGTGGTATCAGAGCCGGTTAGTGTTCGACATAATCATGTAATTGTTTTGCGGAAAACTTTGTCATGATCTCAATTTTGGAAAATTTTTCAATTATGGAAACTTTCCAATTATGATAAATTTTAGATTTAGGAATTTCAAAGTTTGGAAATCCTGATGAAATTTCGCAAACTTTTGAAATATCCTAGTTTCTGAAATTTTATGATAATTGTGAAAACTTCCCATTTTTGGAAACTTTCCAATTTTGAAAATTTCCTATTTTGGAAATTTTCCAATTTTGGAAATATGTAAGTTTTCTTTGTACCAGAAACTTACAATTATTCTGAAAACCTATTATGAAATCTCGCAATTTTGGGCACTTTCTTTCAAGAAAGTCTAGACAAATTTATGGATTATTAATTGACAATTAAATTCGAATTGGTTTTAAATTATTAATAAAATTCTTTATGTTGGATTGAGCCTCGGGGAGCTGTCCAATTTAAAGTTAGTTGTTGTAATTTAATTTCCTATTTTGAATAAAATTGTCATGTTTAATTTAGTTACGCCTCGGGGAGCGGACCAAATTAGATTTACAACAAATTCCTTTTTTTGGGTATCTGAGCCTCGGGGAGCCACCCAAAGAAAATAATTTGTTGAAATTAATAAATCCATAAATAAAATATGTAATCAAATCTTGGAAAATTTGAGGTGATTCTCAAACGATAATTTCCTTATTTGATTTAAGAGGTGATGCTCGTACATATTGTTGTCTCCAAAATTAATTAGGAAAATGGTTTCCTATAAAGTTTTCTTAAAAGAGATTTTCATGAAAATAATATGTGGTTGAATTAAGAGAATCTGTCTCTTAATTTAATAAGATTTGATTTAGAGAAATCAAAGTCTTAAACATATTATTTCCGAAATTGATTATGACAATTTAGGAAATTGTTTCCCAAAACAATTCCTTGAATAAAATATGAAATTAGAATTAGGAAATCCGGTTCCTAATTCAATTAATGAGACTTGATAAATTAAGTCACATACATACTTTATTAAGGAAATCGTTAGTACATAACATAATTATATGTCATGAATGTGCTTAGAAAAGAAAGGATGAGACCCAAAACCCCTTACAAAATATTAAGGCCAACACCTTCCATTAATATGGTTAGAACCGGAGTTTTGTTTCTCGTTTGGGTTGATGGACACATCCATGCCCGGCTTGAACCTCAACATGTTCAAACCATGGAATTAATTTATGATTAATATAGTTAGAGTCAGAGGTCAATCCTTAGTTTTGGTTGTTGGACACATGCAAGCCTGACTAAACGGTTGAATGAGCTCCAACCATATTAAAACTATTTCTTGATTAATGGGTCAGCCTTAAGCTTGGAGCATCGATTTGTTATGCCACAGCCAAGGTCGATGTAAAGAGAGGTGCAGTTGGGTGCTATGTATATTGTTGCATACTTGTTAATGAGTTAACAACCCAATGATTTATGCAAACATTCAATTAGTTGATAGCATAAAGTGATAGTTACATATATGTGATATGTAATCGGTATAATTACCTACCTTCATAGCTAAGAATAACTTGATGACCACAGCCATGGTTGTTCTTATCTATGGTTGGATATCAACCTATTTGGAGATGTTCCTATGATCTCCCGAATTGATAAAAAGGGTTATTCAATTCGATAAATAAATAGGATTTAATTAATGTATGTTGATGCATTCTTTATCATTCTTCTCACATAAGCTCAATTTGTATTTCTAGGATAATCACTCGATCATGTCTTCTCTGAATTTGCGTTCCATTTTGGACACCAATAAACTGACTGGGCCAAACTTCATGGACTGGCTTCGAAACCTGAGGATAGTCCTCAAGGCAGAGAAGCTTGCTTATGTCCTTGAAAATCAACTTCCCAACCGTCCTCCAGAAAATGCAACTCCAGACCAGTTAGTGGCCTATCAGAAACATGTGACCGATTCTGAACTTGCGAGTTGCATCATTGC